>OVAU01003161.1:1333-11423 GCA_900406315.1 Biscutella laevigata subsp. laevigata
TGAGACGGTCGGACTAGCTAGAGCGATCCTGATACCCGTAAATCACCAAGCGACTGCTGTTGATTCACACAGAAAACAGTATAGAGCCCACAAATTTATGGTCGTCGGTCCAGATCTTCTCCAACAAGTTTCAAATTTTTATCTTTTCCGAAACCACCTATTATTTTTTTTATTTAATACTTTGCTTCGTTTTATCATTCGTCTTCGTCAAACGTTTCTTCTTCTTCTTCAGTAATTTTCACTCTCTGCCATTTCCTGTACCTGTGATCGCTGGTTTGTCTTCTTCTCCCATTTCATCAGTTTTATGTCCTTTTCTTCAGTTTTTGATGTGGTTGTGAGTTGCTTTCGTCTGGGGTTTTTATCTATTTACTGTGCGTCTACTGTTGAAAAACGCTCCGAGTTGTGAGAAGTTCAGTGTTTTTATCTCTTTTTCATAATCCGCCTTGTCAATGATTTAGATAACCATGGATGCTGATGAGATGGAAAATGCAAGCTCCGATCAAGTCTCTGCCTCTCCTCTAACATTTGCAAGAAGGTGTGATTATCATCTATCTTCTTCTAGCAATGTTTGTATACTCAGTTCTGCTTTGTTCAGAGTATATCTACCAATGAGAAAGAGGAATCCCCCGTAGTGTGTAATTTCTGTATGATTAGACATCAGGGAGGATCTAACATCTTGTATATGTGGTGCTATGTTACCAGTTACCAGGTAGAGGCATTTGAGCAAGCAATGAAGCAGAATACAATCGTGTTCCTGGAGACTGGTTCTGGCAAGACCCTTATTGCCATCATGCTTCTTCGTAGCTATGCCTACCTTTTTCGCAGGCCTTCTCCCTGCTTCAGTGTTTTCTTGGTTCCTCAAGTGGTTCTTGTCACTCAAGTATGATGCTATACTTCTATCTTCTATAGTGTGTATAGAATGTGGCATCCTTTATGTGTATCTCTCTGGGTTTGTGGGTTTTATGCGCATACTCTTTAACTGAGAGTCGCACACAGTGGCATCCTTTATTCTACAACTTTGTAAAATATCTTGCTGTGTTTCAAAATTTAGAAACATTAGTATTACGATTTTCATATTTTGTCCTTTTTGACACAGCAAGCAGAAGCCCTGAAGATGCATACTGATCTAAGAGTGGGTATGTATTGGGGAGACATGGGAGTTGACTTTTGGGATTCTTCAAATTGGAAACAAGAAGTCGATAAACACGAGGTTTCATTTCCTTCTATTGACCGATATTTTCATTCTTTTTTTCACTAAAGTGTTCTGAGGGTGCATTTCAGTTATTCGGATTGCTCTTTATTTCATGAGTCCGATATATATGAATTTTGCCATATATGTGAACTTGTGTATCAAACTATTTCAAGCTACTGTCTCATGTCTGCCTTAAATCGACATCCATATCAGTCCAGATCTAGGATGTTTGCCTGTATGGAGCTTTCAAGTGTTCACTCTGTTTTTCCCATTGCTTTTACATCTGCAGGTTCTTGTGATGACCCCTGCAATTTTGCTCAGAGCATTGAGACATAGTTTTCTGACATTGAATATGATCAAGGTTCTGATAGTTGATGAATGCCATCATGCTTCGGGAAATCACCCCTATGCTTGTATCATGAGAGTGAGCATCAAAAGATACTCCTTGTTGGAGAACTCATACTCCAATAATTTCCCACTCAATTTATATTAGAAAAGAACTATTTTATACGGTAGCTTATGCACCTTTTTGACTACATTGTTTTTTACAATCAGGAATTCTATCACAAGGAGATCAATTCTGCAACTTCCAATGTTCCCCGGATATTTGGGATGACTGCATCCCTTGTGAAGGCAAAGGGTTAATATGCATTTTACATTCTCTCCAGATTGGATATATATACCCTATGTTTTCGTTTTGTACTTGTTTTTTCACAATTGCTTTTTCTTGTTTGTCTTTGTTCTCTCAACTAAGGTACGAACTTGGATAGCTACTGGCAAAAGATTCACGAACTCGAAACTCTAATGAATTCAAAGGTTGGTACTTTTGTTTGTCTTGAATTTTTTGTATTGTCGCTCCTGATTTGTATGATTATTTGTTATAGTTAACGAAATATTTAATGTTAGAGAGCAAAGTCATTGCAGTTATATATTGATACTTGGTGAAAATACATCACATTGGTCATTTTCTCATCGTAGTATGACCACATCTAAAACGGAGACAACACAATTTTCTCGTAGTTACCCTTTAATAATTGCTTGAACTGACTCAATAATTTAGAAAGTGATCCATGTTTCCATATTGAAAAAAGTAGCTAATTTCTTTCTGCTGATTTTGTTTTTCCGCATTCCATTATACTAATAAATCTATTTGAATAACAAAAGGTCTATACCTGTGAGAACGAGTCTGTGCTGGCCAAGTTTGTCCCATTTTCTACACCAAGCTTCAAGTACTACGAGCACCTGGAAATACGAAGTTCTAAACGTGAAAACTTTGTAGGGAAGCTGGAAAAACTAAGTGCAAAGGTAAGCACACTACGTTAACATGCTAAGCGAGTCGTTGAAGTCCTCATAACTTGTTTGTTTATCGGGTTTGATAATAGAAAGAAAATATTCGAACTTTAAGAATTTAGTCTATATTTATTATTATTCTTGTATACATTAATTGATACAATGACGACTGATGGTAGCCTTAATTTTTCAGCATTGCCTATCCCTTGCAACCTTGGATCTCGCATCCTCCACTATTAATTCTATTAACAAGAGACTGTTAAAGATAAAGTCATGTATAACTTATTGTTTGGATGATCTCGGAATTTTGCTGGCACAGAAGGTATTTTGTGTTCTTGGTGCTGCTTTAAGGCTATAGATTACAAGGAAAGTAAGAAGTGATGTGATATTTGTTTTTTTTCCATAACAGGCTGCTCATTTATTGTCAGGCAAGCAGAGTGACTTTGTCTCATGGGGCCAACTGAATTTATTTAGTGAGACCTTCATAAAAAAATTCTGTTCTGATGCTTCACAGGCGTTTTTAGCTGAGATACCTCATGGTGTAGTTTCTTACTAAATCTTTTTAGGACTGAAGATTCATCGTTTTTTTTTTTTACTCACCTCTTTTGTTCCTTTCGTCTACATAGGCCTTAATTGGAGTCATGCTAACATAAAACAAAATTTGGAGGCAGGTTTCCTAACTTCAAAAACAGTCTGCCTCGTTGAAACTCTTCTTGCGTATAGGTTTGGTTTCTTCTTATTATACCGAAGTTCTATATGAAGATCAGAAATGAAATAAGCTTGACAGTGACATTGCTAAAGTTAACATATATGCAACTGTCAGATTCTTGGTATACACAATATCTCCATACTATTTAACCTGTTTTGTTTTATCAGTTTTTTGTTCCTCTGTTTGATGGTACAGCTCCTTGGAGAACATACGGTGCATCATTTTTGTGGATAGGGTTATAACATCAATGGTTGTGGAATCCCTTTTGGGTGAAATCCTTCCAAACTATACAAACTGGAAAACCAAGTACGTTGCAGGAAATAACTCTGGTCTGCAAAGTCAAACTCGGAAGAAGCAAAATGAAATTGTGGAAGACTTCCGGAGAGGCTTGGTATGGTCAAATTCATGTGAATGTAGTTATTTGTTTTCTGTTATCTCTAACTTCGGGTAAACTTTCTTATTTGTAGGTAAACATCATCGTAGCAACATCTATTTTAGAGGAGGGTCTAGATGTTCAAAGTTGCAATCTGGTTATAAGATTTGACCCTGCATCTAACATTTGCAGTTTCATACAATCTCGTGGGCGTGCTAGAATGCTAAATTCAGATTATTTGATGATGGTGGAAAGGTATGTCATAGATTTTACAATTTGTTTTTAATAATATCTCCATGCTTAACGAAATTTAACTTCTCACACTTGTTGTCACTGGTAGTGGAGACCGCTCAACAGAATCTCGGTTAATGAAATATCTCTCTGGTGGGAAAAGAATGCGTGAAGAGTCTTTGAAGCATACTCTCGTTCCCTGTCCACCTCTTCCAGATGATTCAGACGAAAAATTCTTCCGTGTCAACAGCACGGGAGCAACTGTAACTCTTAGCTCAAGCGTCGGCTTAATATATTTCTACTGCTCAAGGCTTCCTTCAGATAAGTTAGTCTGATACTAATCCGATAGTTTTCCTGCAAATTTTGCATCTTTATATTTTCGTTCTGATTTGTTTCTTTGCTGGAAAGGTACCTGAAACCAGCTCCTAGATTTGATTTAAACAAGGATCAGGGAATTTGCACCATTTACCTTCCTAAGAGCTGCCCAGTAAAATCAGTTACAGTTCAAGCAAATCCTAGTGTCTTAAAACAAGCTGCCTGTCTTGAAGCTTGCATTCAGCTGCACAAAGTTGGAGCACTAAATGATAATCTAGTGCCTGACATGGTTGCGGAGGAAACTGTCGCTCAAGAAATAGGTAATTTTCTGCATCTTCATCTTTGAAGCTGTATAATAAATCACTCATCTGTGATGTTTGAGTTCGCAGGGAAAATCCAGTACGACACAGAACAGCCTTGTTACCTCCCTCCAGAGCTAGTCTCCCAGTTTTCAGCACAGCCGCAAATAGCATACCACTTATATTTGATAAGAATGAAGCCAAACTCTCCAAGAGATGTTCATTTCAATGGAGTTTTTCTGGGCACCAGAAACGAGCTTGGTGATGACATTGGGAACACAGGCTTCCTGTTGGAAGATCGTAGGGGCGAAATAGCTGTGACATTGAGTTATGTAGGAGTGTTTCACTTTACACAAGATGAGGTATTTTTGCTCATTATTTCTCATTTAAGTTCATCTCAATCATTTTTCATTGAACTCCAAATTCGATATTCTTGGGGATTTTATTGTTTTCAGGTCCTGTTATGTAGAAGGTTTCAGATAACTCTTTTCCGAGTTCTTTTGGATCACAATGTGGAAAATTTGACAGAGGCATTAAATGGATTGGATCTCAGAGACGGGATAGGACTTGATTATCTACTAATCCCATCCACTAATAAGCATGAACAATCTCTTATTAATTGGGAGGTGATTAGGTCCGTGAATATAACTTGCCATAATGCTTTGGAAAGACACATGGATTGTTCTTCCAAGGATGTTTCTCGCGTTGTTCATACAAAAGACGGCTTACTTTGTACTTGTCTCGTACACAACGCATTGGTTTACACTCCACATAACGGATATGTTTATTGCACAAAAGGTGTTCTCAGCCACCTAAATGCAAAGTCCTTACTGAGGATGGGAAAGGCCGACAAACAGACATACTTGGAGCATTATGAGAAAAGGTACAAACATTTCACTTACAAAGTTTTGTCAATTCAATCAGATTCTAATGGCTAAGTTAAATGTTCTCACGATTGATATATTTTTAGATGCTGAATTCTGTAATTTTGCTGCAGGCATGGCATTCAATTAAACTTTGTGGATGAACCTCTTCTGGATGGGAGACACATTTTCACACTGCATAATCATATTCGCATGACTAAGAAGCAAAAAGAGAAAGGTTTAAATCTTTAACCAAAAAACTGTGATTGATTGCATCATTATGATTTCTTGGTGAATTCTTATTCCTTTTTGTATAACTTTTCCTGCAGAGCATGACAGAGAGTTTGTTGAACTACCTCCTGAACTATGTCACGTCATTTTGTCCCCAATATCAATTGATATCATCTATTCATATTCGTTCATTCCATCTGTTATGCACCGCATTGAATCTTTGCTTATAGCATACAACCTGAAAAAGAATATCCCGAAAGTCAATATTCCAACCATCAAGGTATAACTTTGGTATTACATGCTGACAAAGTATGGAATTTCATGATGATTTTTCACCAATTTTTTTTATTTGCTTGTGACTAAAGGTTCTTGAAGCCATTACGACTAAGAAGTGCCAAGATCAGTTCCACTTAGAATCACTAGAAACTCTTGGCGACTCTTTTCTGAAATATGCGGTTTGTCAACAACTATTCCAAAACTGTCGTACTCACCATGAAGGTATTCTTAGCTCGAAGAAAGATAGAATGATTTCAAATGTCATGCTGTGCAAATTTGGTTGTCAGCAGAAGCTTCAGGTAAACATTCTACAGTCTTAACGGCTACTAAACCTCGAGGTTCTATATAGAAATGTTTGATTTGCAGTAGGTGGATTATCAAATATTTTCATTAAGATGTAAATTTGTCATTATTATAGGGATTTATTCGCAATGATTGCTTTGAACCCAAAGGTTGGATGGTTCCTGGTCAATCATCAGCAGCTTATGCTCTTGTAAACGATACCTTACCTGATTCTAGAAACATGTACATGGCTAAGAAGAGGGATTTGAAACGCAAGACTGTGGCTGATGCTGTAGAATCATTAATTGGTGCATATCTCAGCGAAGGAGGTGAACTTGCAGCTTTGATGTTCATGGATTGGGTTGGTATAAAGGTTGATATCACAACTGCTGTGAACCATAGAGAGGCTTCACTAATCCGAGCTGAGAAGCTTGTGAATGTGGGCTATATGGAGTCTCTACTGAACTACAAATTTAAGGATAAGTCTCTTCTAGTAGAAGCATTGACTCATGGTTCTTACATGATTCCTGAAATTCCAAGATGCTATCAGGTCTGGTCTCTTCTCCATGAAGTTAATTCTCTACGTTTTGGTTAATAAACTAATTTGAATCTATTGCAGAGGTTGGAGTTCCTCGGTGACTCGGTGTTGGATTATCTCATAACTAAGCATCTATACGACAAATATCCTGATCTTTCTCCTGGACTTCTTACCGATATGAGATCAGCTTCTGTGAACAATGAATGTTATGCCCAAGTGGCAGTGAAATCAAACTTGCACAAACAAATTCTGTATGCATCTCATGATCTCCACAAGCACATCTCTAGAACGGTCAGTGAATTTGAACGATCTTCTTTGAACTCCACCTTCGGATGGGAATCTGATATACCATTTCCCAAGGTACACCTTTTCATGATTTCATCTAGCTACATTGTAACCCTCTACTCTACTTATGTTTGTTTCTGTCTTTTCCATTGTAGGTTCTTGGAGATGTGATAGAATCTTTAGCTGGTGCGATACTTGTTGACTCAGGTTACAACAAGGAGATTGTGTTTGCAAGCATAAAACCACTCTTGGGAATTATGATAACTCCAAAGACAGTCAAGTTACATCCTGTGAGAGAGTTGACAGAACTATGCCAGAAAGTGAATTTCGAGTTGAGTAAAGCTAAAGGGTTCGAGAATGGTGAAGCTTTTTTCACAGTTGAGGTTAAAGCCGAGGAAAAGAGTTTTGTGCACACAGCTAAGTCCTCTGATAAGAAAATGTCGAAGAAATTAGCTTACAAAGAAGTCTTGAACTTAGTTAAGAAGAGCCTTGGCTCTCTCTCTTGAACATAACAATTTGAGAACTCTATGTTTATTAGATTCAAGCTAAGAGCCAAAAGTTTTTGTGACGTTTGGTTGTGATCAAGTAACCACCAAGTTTACGGTTCTTGGGTTTAACAGCTATGGTCATACAAGAAGCTTTATCTAAGCAATACTTGACAACTCCGGCTCGGCCTCGCCGTTTCTTCCATCCCCATCTCTTTAACAATCTCCAAATCGGTGGTTTCTTCTCATCTCCGACCACTAAGAGACTTACTTGTTGTTCTTTAGCTTCTTCTACTATTTTCTCTCCTCTCTCTTTCTCTTTTCCTTCTAGCCTTCTTGTCTCTACCTCTATCTATACATAAAAAATAGATCATATTTTAGCGTTTTAAATAGGCTTGTGAAAATTAACCATAACTGAAGAAACAAACGAAAAATATGTATCAAATCGAAAGCGGGAATAATTCTGATCCTAAATTTTTCTATCCGAAAAATTGGAATTGAACAGAGAACTGAATGGTATCCAAAAGATCTAACCTGAGACTAAATATTCAATATTTTAAAATATTTGATATTTTTAATAGGAATAAATTTTTAGATATTTAATAATATTCTTAATGTGTTATTCTCAATTTTATATGTATTTTATGTACTTTTGTGATATTTTTGTGATGGTTTAAGTTTTCAATTTAAATGTATTCGGAGTATTTTTAGTATTTTAGGTTGAAAATACTCGAACCTAAAACTAATCCTGCCGAAAGTATTTCGTTGTCCCGAACTTGACCCGAACCCCAAAACATCCGAACCGATAACCAAACAAATCTTCTAAACTTCACCCCAAAAATCCAAAACCTGAATATATTCCACGCGAACCCAAAAGCCCATGTAAATTTAGAATTTGGGCTCACCCCGGGTCGTTTTGTTTGGCAGAGTTTCTTTAGAGTATGAACGAGTTCATCAGTCTTCATTTCACGTTTTCGGTTCTTCTTTTTGCCTATATCAAATTGAAGATCTCAAAAAGAAAACTCAAGCCAAAATTGCTTAATGAATACTTGTGATTAAAAAAAGTTGTACAAGTATATAACCTTTTCTAAAGGGTTTGGAAAAGTATAAGAGTAAAAGATAGTCTTGTGATTGTAATGTATGATTCAAAGCCCATTCAAGAGCTCCTGTTGATGCAATCACTTTATCAACCACCACCATTACTCTATTCCCGGCCTCAATGATCTCAGCCTCGGCCGCTTCCACCACCACCTCGTCGCTTAATTTGCCATCATCTTGCTCCTCTTCTTCATCTTCTCCTCCTTCCTCTTCTTCAAGTTCTTCATATTTGCTGTGGTTTTTATCTTCAAACTCAACTCTCTTATCTCTTTCTATGGAACAAGTGTCCGGTCTCACACTGATTGATGAAGAACGGATCCGGACATGTTTTAGGTTTAACTTGACTGATTTCTTGAGCGATATCGCCATGTTCTCTTAAGATCTCTTGACTCTAACAACCATACATTGATCTTGATAATAAACATACGTGCAAGAGTGCCTAGGACGTGCGTACGATGTAAACATATTATTAAGAAAATTTTGGACAAATAAAAACAAATGAGTTGTAAGTAACGTACGGATCTTTTATTGAATTCGAAGATTTGATTAATGCAAAAGTATGCAACACACGTTCGCAACAGAAGCATAGATTCATAACAACCTCTTTGTACGTAGCTCAGTTCAGTTTCATCATCCGTAGATAGCCAAAATCCCTAAAGCCACGTACGGTTAAACGGTAAAGTTCTGCTTATGCTATACAACACGTAACATCAGCATCTTCTGCTTCCGAAGTCTCTCACCGTGTAGGTCTCTCGGGAACAGGTGTTGTCATTTCTTTAAGAGTATGTTTCTATTCTAAAAATTAGGATACATGCAAGATTTATGAGGTCTTGAGCAAATCAAATAGCAAAGCTTTAGTTTTTATAAAAACTATATAGTAAATACAAATATTATTTTTTGAAAAAATCCGGAAACATATATAGCACTATATATTAGTTTTATATTTTTTTCTGGGTATTATATTATGAAAGAAAATTATTAGTATAATTTATAGAAATATACAATTAATCAAAGAAATACAAAATAATGGTTGAAAAAGGAAATTTTAGATTACGTCGATTCTTTTTCTTAATTATTTTATTTTTCACTGGCTAATTTTAATGTTTTCAATGTGGGATGTCTATTTTTATTATTTTTTTGAATTATAAACCCTATAAAAATATTCTAAATTGTTTTTATAATAAAACTATAAGTGTATTTTTCACAAATATTAATGTAAACGACTCAAAAAAATATATATATATTTAATAAGAAAATAGACACGAACACATCAAATTTTTTCGGATATCCATTTCGTGTTTATGTAAAACTAAGGAAACGTGGAAATATTACTCGAAAATACATTTACCAAACAAAAATATATAAAATATTTTTTTTGTCAACAATTAGGTAAAGTATTAATCTCTACCCGTTAATCCATTCACATTAGCGAAACAAACAAATAAACAACATACGAATTCTCAACAAAGGTCTCCTTCCATATACTAATACCACAAAAGAGAGCCACTTTGCTGAATAGAATTAAAAAAAAAAAAAAAATACATTTTACAAAATAAATAAAATTCTGATCGTTTTATTGCATTAAGAGCGAGTCCAACGCGGACTCTTCCGCGTTTCTTCACT
>OVAU01003163.1:0-11421 GCA_900406315.1 Biscutella laevigata subsp. laevigata
TTCGTAATTTTGTGAAGAAGATGAGTCATTGGATGTGGTGTTGATTATGTTTATATTATTCATTCATCTGAATTTTCACGATTTGGATATGTTTCTTTTGTCCATCTCGCGTTGCTTCGTTGCTAATTGATTTCCGGATTCATCTGATATTAGGTTGATGTTCACACATCCACTGGTGTTAAGGTTACAGCAGCTGTTCCCAGTGGAGCTTCCACTGGTATGTTACTTTTGATTCCTAATCAGGTATATGTTTTCTGATTCTCTGGATAAGAAAGTATTGTATAGTTGACTCTGTATTTGCTGAACTTTGCTGTCGATAGGAATCTACGAGGCTCTTAAGTTGAGGGATGGAGGATCATACTACCTTGGAAAGGGTGTCTCCAAGGTGAGAATGTGGTTAAACATGATCATATGAATTATCACCAAAGGTTTACCAAACTGCATTTGGGAGTTCTACTGAACATGAACTTATTTTTAACGTCTGAGCATAAATGAAATATGAAAAATATGTTTGGTAAAAGAAGTAAAAACAGGATATCTATACAATTTAATTACACTGTCCTGTCTCTGGTATATCTGCCTCATCCATTAAGGAATTACTTAAACATCCACTTGTCTTAGTTATACATTGTCTTGTTCACTTCCTAACATCTTAAAATCTTGGCAGAAACCTTCAGATGATGATGCAGAAGATGAAATTCTTGATATCAGTGTTATGGGTGCTGTTATCTTTGTCATATCAACGTCCTCAATGCTCCTTTTGCTCTTCTTCTTCGTGTCATCGTGGTTTATCTTGATCCTGACCGTATTTTTCTGCATTGGTGGTGTGCAGGTAATGTTGGCTAATCTTGGTATATCTATTTGTGTTTAGAGTGGAAGAAATGTTTATCTCAGAGGGACCTTTTTGTGATTTGTTCTTTTGGTTGGTATATCTAGGTTGTTGGAAATGTGAACAACATCATCGGTCCAACACTTATTGTTTTCTTGCCTTTATTGTTTCTTGCAGGACCCAACTCAGCAGACTGCATTTGACAACTTCATGGTCCATGAACTTGATGGAACCCAAAATGAGTGGGGTTGGTGCAAGCAAAAGGTGCTTCAGGGGAAATTCATGGTTCGTGTATTTACTAGTATGAAAGACGGGTCTGACCTCATTAAAAAACTGTTGAATCTTACTATAGCTATTGAGTTTATGCTCCAACAATGGTGAATGGTGAATCAAACTATCTTGTTTAGCATTAAGAATGGGTCTGGCTTCACTAAAAATCTCTTGAATCTTAAATTTTTTTTTAAGAACCCCATTTTAAGAACTCCTTGATGGAGAAGGTTTTTAATAAATAAGATTTGAGGGTTCTTAACTTATGAGTTTTGAATAAATATGAATATAATAATGCTAAGAACCCCATTTTAAGAACTCCTTGATGGAGTTGATCTTAGGGGTTGAGTTATTATTGGTTAAAAAGAAAAATCAAAAATATTGGCTGAAAATACATTATCTCTCTCCCATCTCACAATTTTTTCTCTCTCTTCCTCCACTAAAAAGAATTAATAAAATATTACAGACCATTGTAGATGGTCTTAGCCACTGACATTGATCAACAATTTAGGCCCCATTTTCCTAAACCCATATTACCTTATCGTGTTTTATTTTCTTGCTCTATTATTTTTAATCAATTTTTTCATATTCATAACTTTAGAGTGTAATAAACGTGTATATTATTAAAAACTATCCTGAGAATAGGTAATTGTATGATTAGTAAAATCCGAAATCAATGGATAGACCGCCGGTTGAACCACTGATTTTGATTAACTTTTTCTTATCTTTTTCTCATTCCGTTTTACAAAATTACTGTTATATATTATGATCTTGTTATAGACTCTTTAGGGAAACAAACTTATTTAAGAGTACAGTCGGCCTTGCAGCAGAGTTCATGATTATATTAAGGAATATCAGATTTAAAAGCGTTTGTCATCCGATATCTTCAAGATAGTTGTTTTTTGTAGATCTTTCCGTTATGTAGTTTGAGTGGAAATATCAGTTCTAATCTTACACGTTCGTAATTCTTTCAATAAATAGTATTGGTGGTTCTCAGTTTAAAGCTCTTTCTTCAATGTTTTCAGTCTCTCGATCATTCATGAAATTAGCTTGTTAATTTTTTTTTTGACTTCTTTTCTAATATATATATTTTCAGATGACCAAAAGGAAAGTCAGCAATTGCAACAGTTAGAGACATTTGCGTGGTCTTGGTCGTTGAGAAAAACTGCTTCACCAACTCTTTGTGATACACAGTTTGATATTAATCTTGCGACCGAATTCGGTTACTCTAGCTTCATTATTTGAATATATGTTTTCATTTTCGTTGACAAAATATCACACACCGATTTGTGACATATCTACAATATGGCACTATAATTTGTAGCTTTATGTATTAAACACGATATAAATTAAAATATCTGCTTGTCGGCAGCCCATAACTTGTTTTTTTCATTATAACTCGCTTAGTTAATATGTATAACTTTTAGAGATAACATAAATAGATTAAACTATTTTCTTCCAAAAGAGTGTGGAATATGTTGTGCTCAACGTGCAAACAGGTCTTTGAGAAAAAAATGGCAAGTCAAATAATAAAATTCTGACAAAGAGAAAAGTGTCTCCATGTCAATTATGACTTTACGAAACATTTGAGAGTGTAATTCAGTACCAAGATTTATCATTAAATAAGAATAATTGTCGCACGAGTCATTCTCATTTCGACTGTTTACTGGTTTTGTCAATGCCTGAAATAAAACATTTTGCGACTAATGAAGACAAATTTGATTGAAAAAAAAAGTTGGAAATGCATGTGGGGTTAGAATTTATAAATGATACCCCATCATGCATGTCTAGTAGGAGGAGGAACAAAAGCAACATTTAGTAAAACGTTAATGCAATGGTTTTTTAACATTCTAGGAAAGAAAAACACGTCAAGAGTTGACAGCCCAAGTGGCTTCCTCATTATGACACTTCCAGCACATGCTGGGTTCGAACTCTTCTATAGGGTATTAAAGTAGTGGGAGGTAACTAATGCACGATGACAAAAAAAAAAAAAAAAACACATATGTTAATATTTTTGATAAAAAGACTACAAAGTAATAATAAAAGGCCGCTGCTTTTTCTCTCTTGAAATTGCGACAGCGAAGGTGATTAGGGCTTCCATTCCTTGTCGCCGCCACTGGCTGGCCTCACGCCGGTCCGGTGAGAATCCTCCACCATGACCAAGAAAAAGACGAAGTCTCGCCCTATTGTTCCTCCTCCACCACGTTTCCCCCGATCTGATTATCCATCGTCAAAGCAGACGAAAAAAGCTGCTCCTTCGCCATCGATCGCTCCTCCTGCGGTTGGTGTTCTCTCTACTCGAAATTGTGATGTAAACAGTCCTCTTGCTGTTACCGCAGATCCTCTGCCGTCTCAGTCTAAAGCTCTAGATCTAAATCAAGATCCCTCTTCCTCCACCTCACGGTCAACGGAGTTAGTTTCAGAGCCTTCTTCTTCAGCTAATCTAGCTGCTGACCCTTCAAGCTTTCCAGCGGCCATAGTCTCTCCGGAGGATCCATCCATCCCCGGTTCAGTTTCTCGTCCGACGGTCCAGGTGTCGGAGCAGATCTTATCCAATCGTTCATGGGTCAAGGTGGTTACTGAGTCTTCGTCACTCGATGTAGAAGGTACACCATCCACTCATGCATCAGGAGCTCCACTCATAGTGATCCCGGATGAAGACTTGGAGCTTGCAAAATCTGAGTTCAAGGACTATCTTGTAGGCTACTTTCCTGGGCACCCTCTAGATCTAGGAAGAATTATTGGTGTTCTTAATGCTCTGTGGGCTAGAAGGGGTCCGCGTATCTATGTTCACAAGTGGGAGCAGAATACTTTCTTGATACGTGTTCAGAGTTCTCGATCCCGTGATATCCTGCTCAGTCGTCCTTCCTGGCACATTGCAGGTGCTCTAATGTATATTGCACCATGGTCTCCCTCTGTTGAATTTGAAAAAGCTCCAATCACTAAGGCACAGGTGGTTGTTGAGTTGAGAAATGTTCCACCTCTTCTCTTCCACAGCAAAATTCTCCGCAGAATTGCTACTCCGGTTGGTAGGCCGATTGCCATGGCTCCTGAGACTGAGCGTCGTGAAAACCTGGAAGTTGCAAGAATCCTTGTTGAGGTGGATCTCACAAAGGAACTTCCTAAGCAAGTGTTTTCGAGCTATGCTTCCGGGAAGGAAATTGGTATCTCTGTCTCTTATCCTTGGCTCCCCCCCACTTGCGATGAGTGCAAGGCTATTGGGCATGATGCTGCCCATTGTCCTCTCAAACCTCCTCCGACAAAACCTCCGGTTGTGCGCAAAAGGAGTCAGAAGCAGCGCATCACTCCTCCTTCAAAGCCGGTAGCTCCGACCTCTGATTCAGCAAGTACTAAGGTTCCTGTTGATACCGATTCTTCTGCCGGTTCTGATTTGAACACTCCTCCTCCTATTGGGTCGAGTTTGGTGCTTAGACCAGAAGTCACTTTTCGAAACTCCTCTGCGGTTGCTGACTCTGGAGCAGTCTGCCACGAGGGTGACCTTCGGGTCGCCTAATCTTGTCTCCTCACCCACTTTTCCCCATGTGTATATTCGCTTGGAACATAAGAGGCCTCAACAGCCACTCAAGACAAGTTTTTGCTCGGCAATGGATTATAGACGATAAGCCACTTTTTGGTGCTTTTCTGGAAACCAAGATACATCCGGATTTTGCTGAGAGAGTTCAGGGATCTATTCCAAGAGGTTGGAACTATTTTGGCAATTATGATCACCATGAGACGGCTAGAATCATAGTGGTATGGGATCCGAGTATCATTGCAACCATGTATCATGTTTCGGCTCAGTCAGTCACAGTTGGATTCTTTATTCAGGCTCAAACACTTTCAGCTACGGTAACTTTTGTTTATGGTGCTAATTCCTTAGCTGACCGTTCGACTTTATGGAAGAATCTCATTACCTTGGCCCGGGAAACCCCGCTTAGCTCTCATCCCTGGACGGTTATTGGGGACTTTAACCAAATCCTTCAGCTGCACCACCATTCGGGTTCCAGTTTTACTTCGGTTGATACTTCAGGTTTAGATGAGGCTCAGCTTGCTCTACAAGATGCTGGCTTATTCTCGGGCACAACTAAAGGATTACCTTACTCTTGGTGGAATAAGAGGCATGACACACCCATTGCCAAGAGAATTGATCATTTTTTGATTAATCATGCCTGGGTCTCTGCTTTCCCTGAATCTTACGCCGACCTGCTTCACCCGGGTCAATCTGACTATGCTCCATGTTTAGTCTCTCTTCCAATTATTCGGCCTTCTCGAGCGGTGCCTTTCAAGTTTCTGCACCACCTCTTGACTCATGCCGACTTTCAAACGACACTTCGTGATAATTGGAATGCGCAAAGTAGCTGAGGGACTGCTCAGTTTCGGTTATTCAATGCTCTTCGTGAACTGAAAAAACCGCTTAAATTGCTTAATAACCTGCATTTTAACCAGCTTTCTCTCAGGGTTGAGGAACAAAAGCAAGTCGTCGAGAGGTTACAGGCGCAAATACTGACTCACCCAACCCGGGATTTGCTCTCGGCTGAGAAAGAGGCTCACGGATACTGGGATCAGCTTTAGGCAGTAGAAGAATCTCTCTTCAAGCAGAAATCAAGAGTTCGTTGGCTAAATCTGGGAGATCGCAATACCTCATTTTTCCACCGATCAGTTGAAGCACATCAAGCCTGTAATCGGATCTGTTATTTGATGAATGCGGAGGATCAGAAATTGGTTACACCTTCGGATATTAAAGCTCATGATGTTGCTTATTTCACGAGTGTTATTGGAAGTCCCTCGACGGTTCAGGTCTGTCCTAGAAACCAGTTGGTGGGTTTGATGCCTTTCCGGTGTTCTGATTTGCAGAATGCTACGTTGAGTGGTCCGGTCACCGCGCAAGAGGTGAAGAAGGTACTTTTTTCTTTGCCTTTGGATAAATGCCCAGGTCCAGATGGATATCCTGCAGAGTTTTTCAGAGATACTTGGGCAACAGTTGGCTCAGCTTTTACGGATGCGGTATTGGAATTCTTTGCTACTGGTAAACTTCTCAAAGATTTCAATGCAACAATTCTTGCTCTCATCCCTAAAGTAGAGGGAGCTTGTAGAATGACCGACTTCAGACCAATAAGCTGCTGTAATACATTCTACAAGGTAATATCTAAGCTCTTGGCTAATCGCCTAAAGCCTCTACTTGCAGACTGTATCTCTAGAAATCAAGCCGCTTTCCTGAGTGACCGCAGCCTTGGTGAAAATGTTCTACTCGCGTCTGAGCTTATAAGGAACTACCATAAGCCAAATCAGAAAAGAGGCTCATGATTAAAGTGGATATCCGAAAGGCTTTCGATATGATAAGTTGGGATTTCATCTTTGCTTTACTTGAAGTGCAGCAGGTCTCAAGAGTATTTATAAGTTGGGTTAAGGCATGTGTAACATCGGCGAGGTTTTCAGTGGCCATCAACGAAGAGTTATGTGGTTTTTTCCCCGGTAAGAAAGGAATCAGACAAGGTGATGCTATGTCACCTTATTTGTTCATCATGGCAATAGAATGTCTATCAATGCTTCTGAAAAAAGCAACTGAGGAAGGGCAGATTGGTTTGCATCCGCAATGAAACAATCCAATTATAACTCACCTGGCATTTGCAGATGATCTCCTCATTTTTGCAGAAGGCACAAGAGACTCTTTCATGGGGATATTGGATGTTCTGGCTCAATTTAGTCGCCTCTCGGGACTGGAGATGAACCCCCAAAAGTCTGAGCTATTTACCTGTGGTTTCAACGAAATTGAGACAGAGACACTTCGTGGCAATTCTGGGCTGAGATTGGGAGCTCTTCCAACACGTTATCTTGGGCTACCTTTAAACTCAGTTAAGCTATCTCAGGCGGGTCTTCAACCTTTTTTGGCAAAGATTAAGGGAAAACTAAATTCCTGGACTTCAAGATATCTATCTTATGCGGGCAGAATCCGACTGATCTCATCTGTGATATATGGCAAGGTGATCTTTTGGAGCCAGGTGTTCTGTTTGCCAAAGAAATTCTATAAGACTGTTGACTCACTATGTGCCTCATTCCTCTGGAAAAACTCGACCGAATCGGCGGCCGGAGCTCGAGTTTCGTGGGTAGATCTTTGTATGCCTAAGAATGAAGGAGG
Source organism: Biscutella laevigata subsp. laevigata (assembly GCA_900406315.1). Classification (NCBI taxonomy): domain Eukaryota; kingdom Viridiplantae; phylum Streptophyta; class Magnoliopsida; order Brassicales; family Brassicaceae; genus Biscutella; species Biscutella laevigata. The sequence continues at coordinate 7,233 of OVAU01003163.1, forward strand.
GGTCGGTATTCGGAAGCTAGTGGATTTTCAATTAGTGTTTCGTCTTAAGCTCATCTGGATTCTCTTCAATCGGTATGAGTCTCTCTGGGTGGCTTGGATTCGAACTAAAATGTTCAAGAATAAAAGCTTCTGGGTGGTTAAAGAGTCGCAACGTTTCTCGTGGGCTTTGAATTCCATTATTCGCTTGAAGGGTAAGGCGGCAGAGTTTCTTAAGTGTGATATTAGGGATGGGAAGTTGGCATCTTTTTGGCATGACTCGTGGACTGATCAAGGTCCTCTTATAGCTTTGCTAGCTACAAACGGACCGCAGCAGCTGGGCATAGGCTCTCATGCTAAGGTATCGGATGCCGTAACTAACGGTGCTTGGGTGACGTTTCCAGGTCGTTGTGCTCACAGCCAACGCCTTCGACAGCTGCTCATGACTATCCCGGTTCCATCTCCTTCAAATGGAACCGATACTTACCTATGGAAACATTCTCCGGGTAGTTTTAAGCCTCGATTTAGCTCTTGGCACACATGGCAGCAGTTGAGGGTTCCCTCTCTTCAAGTCGGCTGGGCAAAGGCAATTTGGTTTAAGGAAGCAGTTCCTCGATTCTCATTTATTCATTGGATGGCAATTAGGAAACGGCTCCCAACAAAAGATAGATTGCTGGCTTGGGGACTCAATGTCGATCCACTATGTCCTTTATGCAAAACTGAACCAGAATCCCATTCTCACTTATTTTTCAGGTGCTCTTATACTTGGATCATCTGGAGCTCTTTTGCATCCAGAATTGATGCAGGTTGTCCAGCTGATTCTGAAGCCTTTGCTCATTGGATCAAAGACACTCCTGAAACATCAACTAGCCTTTGCACGATTCTCAAACTTCTACAGCAAGTGACTATTTACACTATTTGGAAGGAAAGGAACAACCGACTCTTCAATGCACAGGAAGCACCATCTCTGGTAATTAAGAAGGAAATTGACAAGACCATGCGCTCGAGACTTTTCTCTATCAAGCCTATCTCAACCTCAGCTCCTTTTACTCTCTTAGAAATATATTTCGGATTATCTCAAACGTTTCTTAATTTTATTAGTATTCATGTTGCATTAGACCTCTTCATGATTACTGTCATGAACATCGTCTCTTTGGAGTGTATTCGGTTCTTATAATATAATTCACCTATTACAAAAAAAAAAAAAAAATATTTTATATAAAGTTTAATTTTTGAACATTTTCATCATTGTCAACAATTAATTGTATGTTTTAGTTTAAAGCAAAATAGGTATTTTTTTTTTTTTAATTTGGAGGAGTTTGGATTAAGACTCTAGTCTTTCTCAAACTCTGAACATACTTTTGCTAATAATCATCTTAACTAAACTTTTGCTAGTCACCCAAACACTCGAGACAATCATCTTATTATTTATCTTTTTTTTTTCTGTAAAGATGTTAAGTTAAAAACAACATATAATGTGTGTATGAATGCATATATATACGTACATAATAAAGGAGAGTAATCGAGAGGATTGGGACCGAACATGTTCGTGGCAATGCGACGGACCAATGTTTCTCTGTTGACGGCAACCCCCGAACATTGCCATGTGACCCGACCCACCCACCCACCCACCTATATACACTCTTTTTCTCCTTTTGTCATTTCTTCATACTTTTTTTTTTTCTCCTTTTGTCATTTCTTCATACTTTTCATCTTCTGTTATATAAATATATTATACTTTAAAAGTAGTATTATCAAAACATTTATCTAACCTTTCGAAAAAAAAACTACCCCTTTAACGTCAGATAGAATTTATATCCACCGAATAAAACCATTATTGGTTTTCTATACTTGAAAAGTTAGATTGGTCGGCTATCCTTTTGTTTTTGTTTTTTTTGTCAAACTGAATAAAATATACAAATAAAATTTTCATATAATTTTACATGTTATTTTAGATCAACATTTTATTTTTGAAGTATAATTCATATGATGTCTTCCACAAGTTCGTCTCCAATATTATCTCAAACCCCTTGGAGATCAACTTTACAGAATAATTGAAGCATCAAGAGGGTTACGTGGACGAGGCCCATTATAGAATCTTACTATCGCCCATTCTTTTGACTTTTTTTCTCTGCCTCGACGAGTTTATGTTTATACCTCATTAATGTCGTGTTCACCTAATTGCATAGTTTCTACGAGTGAGACAGTGAAGAAATCATACGATTGAAATGGAAAAAAACAAAAAACATAATAATTCAGATTGAAAGAAGAATTATTATCTAGATAAAATATTTAATTAGAGAAATAATGACAAATAGCCGTTCGTTTTATCACATTTTTAGGATTTTGTTTCAAAATTAATAAAGATTTATATATCATGTAACACAAAACACAAAATAAAGTTGGGACAACAGCATGAACCGAAACGTGTGAAACTTGGGAGCCTAACATTTTGACGGTGGTTATAAGACATAAACATTTGACGGTGGCGTGGCGTGAGGACCGCCGTTGAAAAAGGTGGCCGGCGGCTTCTGAATTTTTGACAAAAAACATCAATTTCATCACTTTCACCGAACTCCGTCCACGTGTTTACATCGTATCTAATACCGTATCCCAAGAGATTTAACTAAGCCTACCTAAACTTAATTAACTATATTAATTACTCCAATAGTACCTAAACTTTGTTTCTTTTCTTTTAGTTTCTATTTGATCCTTGACTTTTGGCTTCCTTTCAAAATAAATACATTTCACATTTTGGAATAACTTTTGTTTGGTATTATTTATAGTTTAAGTTAATCTTATTTTACGTTTTCCTCTTGATGATGACTTTTGGAACGTTGAAATTTATTTCTCTATTCGTTTTTTTCCCCAATTTACATTATATAAATGAAATTTTCATGGAACACACTGTCTGAAAATTCTAACCAAGTTACTTATACTAGTAGTCTTTCTATGCATGCATGTGGTAGAGTCTCACTTTAGACTTTTTAGTTTCAAATATTACAAAAGGAAAGACAAATAGCTAATGATGATTCCTCCAATTTATTTAATTATCAACATTCTAAAATAAGAAGAAAAAAAATTCTCTCTATATATACATAACCCTTCATTGTTGGAAAAGCAACCTTAAGTCTTCAGAATTTTATTGATTTCCTCTCTCTATCTCTCAAACCGATAATCAAAAGCTTTACATGGCCGGTCGTTTAATCACCATCTGGCTCTTCGTAGTCTTCGTCACCATCGTCTCAGCCTCCTTGTCACCGGTTTCTTCAAGAAAGCTGTTGGATATGAAGAACTTAACGGTGAGAGAAGAAGAGAAGAGTCACGTGCCTCACGTGACGAAAACTACTACCTTAGCTGCTCTGCCAAAGGGTAAAATCCCTAGCTCGACGCCGAGCAAAAGAGGTCACGCTGCCGTCTCCGCCGCAAAGCTCCAATCTCGACATCTCTCCACCACCGATCGGTTTCTTCAATCCGTTCCAAGTCCAGGCGTTGGCCATTGATAGACTCTTCATTAGATTCATATTTTCATTTTTGGCTTTATTTTCCAAATTTTAGTACATTCTTTTTTCCTAACTACAGAAATATTAATTACAAACTTTTCTGTGACGTGGACCTTTGTCTAATTAGGATTTTACAATTCTCGTTATTTTCTTTTTTAATTACATTTTTTCGACTTACGAAATTTTCTGTGTGTAAATTAGTCAAAAAGTGAGAATTGTTTTCCTTTAATATCCCATCTTGTAATTATATATTAATGTTACTTCGTTTTCATCATGCTATATTACAAGTTGTCTTTTATTGACTGTGGCTAAAATTAGTAGTAGATTCTCTAATTCAGTCAACGTAGTTACGTATAATGAGTATTATATAAACAATGTAAAATGCACTTCTTAACAATGTTTGATATTATGTCACTAACGATTTTCTATAAGTAAGTTGGACATATATGTGTTTAATAGTCGATATTGTGATATTGTTCTTTGTAAGTAGACACACTTAGATCACAGTTTTCAACATTTAAATTCATTAATAAGTATAACTTGTTGTATATGACGTGATTAATTACCTAAGTGGCATAATCCCTTATATATTAATAGAGAAACATTTTGGTGATGTGTCGTCACAAGAATCATTGTGGCTCTAAAATGTTGATGTGTCCGTTCTCTGGAACAGTCTCAGAATTAATTTCAAATAAGGTTTGGTTTTCTAT
>OVAU01003164.1:0-11419 GCA_900406315.1 Biscutella laevigata subsp. laevigata
TATGAGACTAAAAACCCCTAAAAACCAGACACATCACCATGTCAGACAGCTGGTTGAGAATTCCTTGAAATGCATTCAAGTGATCTAGTCATCGAAGTTCTCTCCTGATATCTCAACTCAAGCAAATTCTTCATCATGTACATCTTACTATTTCCAGTCTTCCGAGCAAACAATTGCTCCAGCTTTAACCACAGAGAACGAGCATTAGTCTCATTTTTATTATGATGCATGAAACGCCCTATCCCGGATTCTAGATGAGGTCGTCCCATTTCCAAACTTAGTCTTTTGACCTAGTGATTCATGCTAAGTTTGATCATTAGTTCAATTCCGTGATTCAATACTAGACAGTAAGCCATTTAGAGATTTATTAGGAACGAGTGCTTTATTTATATCACAATAGATTCACTACAACTTGTTAAGTTCTCTATAGGCTACTACAAGTCTAATGATCTATAAGCTACCCGAACATCCACCATCCCTCCTTCCTAAGTCTTCAGTCTCGCGCGCCCTTATCCTTCCAAAGATCACCATCTGTTCCTGAAATAACAAAGAGGCGTAAGTATTGATAATACTTAGTGAATGTAGCCGCCCCAACTAGTTACTCTTATAGTGATCGATTAATCCCACTAGTTTTTCCTTAATCTCGGGCATCGGCTTAACCAATCCGACCCTTGGCCCCAATCGAGACAAAACACGCCTTTGGTTGGTTCTTCACGATCAAGTCGAGTTTCAATCGAGTCTTCCTCGATTTCATACCTCAAACTGAACCGAAAACAACCATTCGGCCGTGATTCTCCAACTTAGCCAAGGCCATGATGCAGATAATGAAGTATGAAGAAGACAAGCAATCAGTCAAGACAATCAATCAAAAAGAAGGAATCAAGCAAGAATTCGGTCTAGATAGCCTGAATCTGAGCCTTAGCATCGGTCACGCACTCACCTTAACAAACAAATTCGAGTTCTTAGAATGTCTGCAACATGTCCCATTGTTCCCGAGCCAATGGTACCAGATTAGTTTGATTCACGGTCCTTAAGGCATCATTATCTCCGCCAATTGCGGGATTCGAAGGCTGGGTTGCAGTCAATGATTCAGCTACATCCTCTCCCATTTACCCTAGTCTGTCCTGGTAGATTTTGCACAGTAAGGACTCGTGCAGCCGGAATCACATGTTCTGTCCCAATCACAGGTTCAGTTAGGATCGACTGATTGTTGGCATGCTCTGTCGCACCTTGGCCTTCGCCAGTTGCCTTATCTTCCTTAGATTTCCCGGCACTCTTTGTTGTCTTAGTACTTTTTTCTCATCTACAAGATCACCAAATGTTAGATTTTTCTTGAACCACATCAATAAACAATCAGGAAAAATTCTAGGCACGAGACTTCGACCGGATGGATGGTGTTCCCAAAACCCAACACTTAACTATCCTAGAATCAAGCATGCTCTGATACTAACTTGAAACGCCCTATCCCGGATTCTAGATCTGATGAGGTCGTCCCATTTCCAAAACTTAGTCTTTTGACCTAGTGATTCATGCTACGTTTGATCCTTAATTCAATTATGTGATTCAATACTAGACAGAAACTAGTGCTTTATTTATATCACAATAGATTCATTACAACTTGTTAAGTTCGCTATAGGCTATTACAAGTCGAATTATCTATAAGCTACATGAACATCCACCATCCATCCTTTCTAAGTCTTTAGTTCGGCGCGCCCTTATCCTTCCCACGATCACCATCTATTCCTGAAATAACAAAGAGGCGTAAGTATTGATAATACTTAATGAATGCGGCCGCCCCAACTAGTTACTCTTATAGTGATCGATTAACCCCACTAGTTTTCCCTTAATATCGGACATCAGCTTATCGATCCGACCCTTGGCCCCAATCGAGACAAAACACGCCTTTGGTTGGTTCTTCACGATCAAGTCGAGTTTCAATCGAGTCTTCCTTGATTCCATCACTCAAACTTATCCGAAAACCACCATTCGGTCGTGATTCTCCAACTTAGCTAAGACCATGATGAAGAATATAAAGTATGAAGAAGACAAGAAATCAACCAAGACAATCAATCAAAAAGAAGGAATCAAGCAAGAATGCGGTCTAGATAACCTGAATTCGAGCCTTAGCATCGGTCACGCAGTCACCTTAACAAACGGATTCGAGTTCTTGGAATGTCCGACTGATGATGCCGAGAATGCTTTGATCCTTCCCGATTGATTTCGTCAAGACTTAGCCGATCTTAGCCGATCGTTCTCGTTCGGTCTCTGTCCTTAAATGCCTTTGTTTGTTTGTTTCAGTGAGTAAGAGTTTTTGGTTCCCCTAAGAATGACGAAAATCACTTCATTCTCATTCTTATGCGTGTTTGCCTAAGAAACCGTCTCAACCGCCGTCCTTAACTGCCCATAATCGTTTTGGACGCGTATCCTTTTTACCCAAACCGTTCATAACCGTCCTCGAACGCTTCAAGCGTGTGACACACTTTGATGCCATTTGAGCGAGTTTCAGCTGACTGAACTAGTGTCTCAACTGCTCTAGCTGACCGAGCCAGTAATTCACTCGATTCAGCTGACTGAGCTAGCATCTTGACTATTCTAGCTGGTCCAGCTCGATCACTTTGATCATCCAACTGCACTTAGCTCGATTCACCTAGTTCATGCTGTCATGAATGATTTTAGCTCAATCAAATGGATATGCGGCATTGTCCCTGCCTTCCCATCGCGAGGCCTTGATCATCCTAACTCGGATCAATCCAAGATAAATCGATCCTAGTATTTTTCTCACTTTGATCTCGATCTTTCGGAGTTCTTGGATCTAGATCTTTCGAAGTTCTTAGATCCTTGCTTGGCTCGGCATCACAGTTTATCCATGTTTGGGGTGGGTAGAACGCGCACAGCAGCTATCTAATCCAACCCGTCNCCACCCCCCTAAAGAGGTTTAGTGACATTTTCCAATCTGCCACCACAGAACATTGGGTGTGTCTGAATAGTCACTAAGTCATTTTAATAAAATGACTTAATTTATTTTTCTTGGATTTTCCCCAAGTGTTCGATCAATTTAGCCTTGGCTCAGCCAAGATCCTCCCTGATCTGTCCAAGTCTGATTTCCCTTGATCAAAACTGATTTGACTCGATGAAAACTGAATCGGCTCAACGAAAACTGATTCTGTTCGATCAAAACTGATACTGCTCGGCCAATTCATGAACCCCTCGACCAAAAACCTTCCTGCTCGGCCAAAACCTGGTTCCTGCGACCAAAACTGATGTTTTCGGCCTAAGGCCCGGTTCGGGGATGTTACAATGCAACACATCATCACCAACCCATGACCTTATAGACTCACACACTTGTCAATGTTGTAAAGTCCATTGGTCATTGGTTTTATCATCAGGCTTCAACTCTTGAAAAACCGGAATATGTAATTCCTTTACAAAAAAAAACAGATCTTTCATCTTGCATTTCCATACATGATAATTTGCACCACTCAAACTCACCATTCTACCCATATTTTCCATCTCTTACACAAAACAAACCAATAACCTAAACCTCAAGCTCTCAAACCGCAAGCTCTGATACCACTTTGTTAGGGAAATGACGAATAAAACACACAACGGATTAAAGTTTCCACCTCAGGGTTATGCACAAATCTAGAAATTTGTTTTCTGGATCTGATTTAGGTACACGACTAAACTGGAAAGTGGGTATGCGACCAAACTGGAATATGGGTACGAGATTTCTGGGTACCTGAATATAAGGGTATATGGCTACAAAAATATTTGGGTACGCGACCAAAAGTGAGACTGTGGGTACACGACTAAAAATCTCAAAATCAAAGTTGTAAATGAGACAACCTATTTTAACATGGAAAACCCCTACAATGAGAGGAGTAAAAACAATGGGACCGCAACCACTCCAAAATCCACCATATCAAATGAATTCGAGTTACAACCACATCCTCCTTATTCCAAAGCACACAACCAATACAAGAACTCAACAAGAGAGCAATACAAGAGCTTAGATAAGTGCAGTAACAAACGACTCCAATCTCACTATGATTCTGGCCACAAAATCAAAGATCCACCATAAAAATATTAGATGAAAGAGTCAACAATACCTTTGCAAAGTTTCAGCTCAAACCGAGAAGAATTCACTAGTATCACCACAACTTCTTGTTGTTCAGTACAGAAGAACTGATGAACCACATGACCAAACTCCCTCACAGAAAACCAAAGATTGGTAGAGCTTTGTTGGATCTGAGGCTGACTTTTTATCATAACCTAACATGATTTTTGAATTTTCCTGTCAGAAGTTTGATATCGGGAAAGAGAAGTAGATTACACTCACGTTTTGTTCTACCTTTTTCCACCAATTTTGATCCTGAGTGGTCGAACTCACATTTAGTTTGGTAACATTCCTGAACCAAAACCTCTTTTCTAGCTCCACATGTCTATCTTTTTCATGTTATTAGGAGTTCATTCATGTGTAAAAACTATACAGAGAGTTTGAGTTAACTTGGTTCTATTGCTGCTTAGTTAGTTGGAATCTTAGCTGGTTAGACAATGATCATGATCTGATTGCAATGCTTGTGTGTTTTTCCTCTTGGCAATATGAAGTATAGCTTGGGTGAGTTTATAGACTCGTTACTGGATATTTTGACCTTGAAAATCGAATATTGAGATGTGTCTGCTATTGTTTTAAATCGTTTGAAAACCCTGCACTCAGGAAAAGGAAGTGTTCGATCGATCTAGAAACTGAGTCGAACGAACCCCGAGCCGAGCTTACATAGTTCGACTGAACTCGTCTAGTTCGATCAAACACATGTAGCGGAACAACGAAGTTCGATTAGACCCAAAAAGGTTCGATCGAACCCTCCCCCGAAAAAAGTACTTAATAAAAGAAGGGGAGGAGAAAAAGAAAAGGGTAGAAACGAAAAAGAAAGAGACATTTATGTTTGGATGTTAATTGAAATTGCTCGATTTAATTCAAGATTGGGTAGATGATTCCTGCTGCTAGGTAGTGTGATAGGTTAAGATTCTCACTTACTGCTCTATCTCATGATTTCGCATAATGATATGACCCTTTGACAATCTTTTGGTTGAACACCCCAAACACTTCAACCTCACCATTACACAACCTCCTTACAGTCGAACCCTCTTTCCCTGATTGTAATAACTCTCTGATAAGAAACTCACGCGTTTTTTAATGAATATAGTAAGTCAGCTGATTTGAAGGCAGAATATATTCAGGTGGAGGTTCAGAGTATGAACAGGCTTGGGAGGTCATCATGGGGATTTGGGGACAATGTGCTAACACTTTTAGTATGTGTGTGATCAACATGTTGTTTTTAGACTATGATTAGCTGAAGATAATAGAGTTCCTGTAATTTCCCTTTCTCTTGGATCTATCTTTACTTGATAACAAGCAAAGGTTCAAGTATGGGGGAGTTGATATGTCATGTTTTTAGTGGTTTCAGTCTCATCTTTTGATGAGATTTTGAAACACTTTACGAGTTCTTAATGTGCTTTGGAGCTTTTTTGTCTCCTTTCAGGATTTCACATGTCTGGAGAGGAAATTCGAGAATAGAAAAGTTCTGGGAAGTTTTTGGAGGAGCTTTGAAGAAGTCAGTCCGGTCAGGGCAACAATTCGATCGAACGCCTATCATGTTCGATCGAACCTTCACTCTGAGCAAGATCCATTGGGCCTGATCCACAAAGAACGAGGCATAGAATGAATTGAGACCGAGTTCGATTGAACCTCTATGAGTTCGATCGAGCCCTATCCGAGAATAAAACCGTTCGAGATAAAGCGAGAAAACCCGGATTCGCATAAGAAGATCAGGTAGGTTTGATCGAACAACGCCATGTTCGATCGAATCTCGAAGCCGACTTTCCCAGAAGTTTCATTTTTGAAGCCCAAGCCCACTGGTTCACTGAAGACTATAAAAGCATCCGAGAGACGCGAATATTAGCACGGTTTTTTCCTTAATATTTTCAGTTTATTGTTTTCTGCAACTAGGGTTTTTGATTATTGATTTTCTAGGGGAGATAGATTTAGAATTGACAACTTTGTATCTGGAACCCTTGTTTTGATTCTATCTGAGTACTATTTCATGCTTTCAACTATGCTTTGTTTGATTGCTTTGATTATGTCTGAGTAGATCATTAGATCGGATCTAGGGTTGTACAAAAGGGCATGCTAGGGTTCATGTTTAGATTAGGTTTAGCGAAAAGATGAATTGAGTCTTTTAGGAACTGATCTGTAACCTGGTTTCAATATGACAATTTGAATCCAAGGTTTAGGATGATTCAAGTCTGACAAACACAAATTGAATCACCCAGATTAGTATCTAAAGGATTCTTAAGGATCATCTCCTAATTACTGAATTGAAGCCTGACTTTGACCCGACAAATCAAGTTTAGGCTAAGGAAGATCCAAGCCTGACAAGCACCAAATCGGATCACCCAAATCAGTAATTAGGAGAGTCTAGAATTGATCGATCCAGTCTGACAAACATGATCAATCAACCTCAGTGAGGCAGACTAAATTAGATTCACTACTGGCTAATGCTCTTGATGAGCATTGAGTGACGAAGGAGAGGTGTTCAAAGAGTTAGTCCATAATCTTATTTATGTTCAGTAGATACCCAATTTTTTTCTCAACCACATATCTGAACTGTTCCCGCCAAAAACCCTTTTAAACCCTAGGTCTGATTGCTTGCTTATTTGATTTTAACCCCCATTGTTCTTTTTACTGCTTTAATCACCTCACCATTGCCTGCTAAATCAACCTTTCTTATTGTTTTAGCCATTGCTCAATCTTGCATGTCTCTTTGTGTTAGTCTTTAGTCTCTGTGGATTCGATCCCTAAATACTACAGTTGACCATATGTGCACTTGCAGATAATTAGCTGACTATGGTAAAATCTAAGTTACATCACTTATACACCCACATACTTGTCAATGTTGCAAAGTCCATTTGTGGTTATATCACCAGGCTTCAACTCCTGAAAAACCGGAATATGTAACTCCTTTACAAAAAACAGATATTTAATCTTGTCTTTCCATATATGATAATTTGCACCATTCAAGCTCAACATTCTACCCATGTTTTTCATCTCTTACACAATACAAACCAATAACCCAAACCTCAAGCTCTCAAACCTCAAACTCCGATACCACTTTGTTGGGGAAACGACGAATAAAACGCACAACAGACTAAGTTTCCACCTTGGGTTATGCTCAGATCTAGAAATTTGTCTTTTGGATCTGATTTGGGTGCACGACCAAACTGGAAAGTGGGTACGCGACCAAACTGGAATGTGGGTACGTGATTTATGGGTACGTGATTTATGGGTACCTGGGTACAAGGGTATATGGCTACAAAAATATTTTGGTATGCAACCAAAAGTGAGAATGTGGGTACGCGACTAAGAATCTCAAAATCAATGTTGTAAATGAGAAAACAGATTTTAACGTGGAAAACCCCCTCAATAAGAGGAGTAAAAACCACAGGACCGTAGCCACTCCTAAATCCACTATATCAAATGAATTCGAGTTACAACCACGTCCTCCTTGTTCCAAAGAACAAAACCAACACAAGAAATCAACAAGAAAGCAGTACAAGAGCTTAGACAAATGTAGTAACAAACGACTCCAATGTCACTAAGATTCCAGCCACCAAATCAAAGATCTCCCGTACAAATCCTAGATGAATAAGTCAACATACCTTTGTAAAGTTTCAGCTCAAACCGAGAAGAATTCATCGTTAGATTTTTCAAACAACCAAGACAACACCTCTGAAAAAACTGCAGACGAATATCTCTGATAAAATCCAGATTGCTCACAAACCAACCGTTAGAACAAAGATTCCACCGTTGGATATAAAGACTATTGAGTCACAAAGCTCCCCATAAAGTTTCAGCTCAATCAGATTACTCTTAAGTATTCAAAACCTGTCTTCAATAAACTAGACGAAATTTGATTTTTCCTTCTTCTTTCTCTTTTTCTTTCTCTCTTTATGTTGTGGCTTCTTCACAAAAATGATGTTAAGAGTGGCACAAATTAAATCCAAGCACTAGGAGGAACACCAATAGACCTGTCAGAAATTATGCTAAAACATGAATAAAAATTGTTTTCTTTATACAAACAAATATATATGTTTTTAATTGTTTCTTCTAAAAATTTAATAATAATTTGATGTCTTAAAACTAAAGCCTTAAAAAAATCATCTCAGGGTCGGTCATGGTTGATTATGTAGATGATATCAATGTTCATGTTATAATCCTCTTGTATATTTAAATGGAAAATGATTGGAGATCACATGACGAAACCCACAATTACTATTCTGAACGCAATTACATATAAGTAACGGTATTTCATTTGATTAAATGAGATTTCACTAATTTAATTAAATATGTTGAAATACTTTGAATTAAAGAGTTTGGGGGAGGTAATCGATGAATATGTTAATAGTAGGTGGGTTTAAGTAGAGATAAATAGTTTGGGTGGTTTGAGTATGGGTTAAAATAATAGAGGGGATTAAAAATTGTCAATCCAATAACTTATATATATTAAAAGAGAATTCCCTTCTATATTAAAAGATAAGTCATGTCAAATTCAAAAAAATTCTATGTTATTCTTTCATTTTAAAAAATGTATTATCTTAAATCTATTTTCAAAAAAAATTATATTTTTTTATCATTATTATTCTGCGGTGAAAGAATATATTCTTAATAAGAAAAATATTTATAACTTAAATAAATATTTAACTTATTCAAAATCACAAACAAATTCTTTTAGTTATTAAAAGATAAATATTTTTAAAAATAATCTAATAAATAAATTTGATTTAAATAAAAAATTTAACAATTTTTGTATATAATAGTAAAATCTAGACATAACCTAAGTGAATTGGTATAATAGAAGAAGTTTAATTCCAAATCATGAAATGATGGATAAATGTTAAGGACATGTGTCATTATAGGATGCATTAAGTGCTTATGTGTTTGTTGGCAAAATTATGTGTCACTCTTATATTACTCTTGTAACGACTAAGAGATTACTTGTCATCACAATAATGAACCAATAGATTATGTCTCACTCTTGGATAAAACATGTGATGACTAAGGGGCACTTGTCACAATGCATGAAAGAATAAGCTAATAGCATTGACACTTGTCATAAATCTCTACTATGATGGATGGTTGAGAATTAAAGAGAAAGTGGAATTGGGTCATCTCCTCACCTATAAATAGATGTATTGGCTCCATCACAAGATCATCATCCCATCATCACTTGAGAACCTTAAGCGAGAACACAACATTAAAGAAAGAAAGGTTTATTGGGAGAGGAGAGAAATCCCAATCTCCAATTAAAGGTTCGAGTCACCTCCATAACCATTCACGAAATATTTTCGCAATATCCATGAACGGAGGTAACTCGTAAACTTTCTTAATAGTCTATTATGTGGTTAATTATGATCTAATGATCTTAGGGTTCATGTATCTCTTATGTATGTATATAATCGATATTTATATACATAAAATAATTATGCTTACATGTGGTATCGAAGCTTACGGTTATAGACGAATAATTAATCCGTTAAGTATAATAGACTTATGTTGTGAGTAAAAGAATTTGCATGCATATTATTGTTATTTCCGCAAATTGAAAGTAATGCATGTCAAATTGGATGTTTAGTGATGATATATTTCATACATTAATCGTATTGAAATAATTAAAGAAATTAAGGAAATGCTATGCTTAAGCTTAAGTAGCATATATAAGATCGTTTTCATATTAAGTGCAAATTTATGTTTAACTAATTTTTCCGAAATGAAATTTGCAAAATGAAAACATTATTGGAATAAGTTATGATATATTCATGTTTAGTATAAGTTACCCACATGTAGACTTAAAGCATGTAATATGATCTAAACTTAGAGCATTGTAAATGTAAAGATTAAAGATATCCACTGATAACTTAGTCTTGTTGTTTAATACATGCTCATTAAAGAATACTATGAATTATGGTGAAATTATGATGACTACCCACATAATCATTATAGTTTCATATCATATGTATTAAAATTAAAGTGTTGTGTTTTGAAGTTTAATTAAAGTGTTCATTGTATCTCAAATTACAGTATCAGTTCCCGCTAATTTGTCATCCATGGTCTCAACTATTCCCATCCTCAATGGAACCAATTTCTCAGAATGGAAAGAGAAAGTTGAGTTCACATTAGGAGTACTAGATTTGGCATTACGTGAAGAAGAACCAAATCCATTAACTGAAAATAGTACTGAGGATGATGTGATTTTCCATCAAGCTTGGGAAAAATCGAACAGGTTGAGCATTATGTTTTTAAGGATGACAATAGCTAATAACATCAAAACTTCCTTCCGACAGAAGATAAAGCGAAAGTTTATCTAGAAAGATTATAAGAACGGTTTATGACTGCAGACAAATCCCTTGCGGAGAAACTTATGGCAGATCTTACAACAATAAAGTATGACGGGACAAGTTCTATGCATGAACATTGCATTGAAATGACCAACCTTGCGGCAAAATTGAAGAATTTATGAATGAGTGTGGATGATTCATTTCTTGTCCAATTTATCCTAATACCTCAGTATGGTCCATTTCAAATCAATTATAATGCAATTGATGAGAGATGGACAACAAGTGAATTGGCAAATAAATTGGTTCAAGAGGAGGATAGGCTTGGCCGTGGAGGTATTAAAGTTGCTCATTATGTTGAAGGAGTTGTACTTAATGCTGGGAAAAGGCAGAAAGTTGGCCATAAAAGAGCACCACCNA
The DNA here is from genome assembly GCA_900406315.1 of Biscutella laevigata subsp. laevigata. Classification (NCBI taxonomy): domain Eukaryota; kingdom Viridiplantae; phylum Streptophyta; class Magnoliopsida; order Brassicales; family Brassicaceae; genus Biscutella; species Biscutella laevigata. The sequence goes on from OVAU01003164.1 coordinate 10,813, forward strand.
GGCAGAAAGTTGGCCATAAAAGAGCAACACCCATAATGATGATGAAACCAATGAGAAGAAAAAGGCAAAGAAAAATGATAGGTGGCACTTTTGTAAGAAAGTTGGACATTTTCTGAAAGATTTCCCTAAAAGGAGAGAATGGTTCGAAAAGAAAGGTACCATTATGGGGTCCATAAGTTTTTCTGAATCTAATCTCATTAATGTTTCTTCAAAGACTTGGTGGATTGATAGTGATGCTAATGTGCATGTGTCTAACTCCATGCAGGGAATCATTACGATACATAACATAAAGTCAAGTGAAAACTACTTATTTATGGGAAATCGAGACAAAGTGCATGTTGAAGCTATAGGCACTTATCGTCTCATTTTAGACAATGGATTTTGTTTGGATTAATTCCAAACTTTGTGTGTTCCTTGTATTTCCCGTAATTTAGTTTCATTAAGTAAACTTGACGTTGCTGGTTTTAAGTCGAATCAAGAAAGTGGTTGTTTTAATCTTTTCTGGAACTCTAAACGAATCGGTTAGGGAATATTAATTGATGGCCTTTATATGTTAAAATTGGCTAATCAAAATTTTAAAACAAACCTTTCCCTGCATACTGAAAGC
>OVAU01003165.1:0-10187 GCA_900406315.1 Biscutella laevigata subsp. laevigata
TGATACAAGTGAATACAATTTAATACTATTAAATCGACAAGCATTCTTATAAAAATCCTAAATACTTTTAATTGAGTATAATTGCTACTTAGAGAATAATTAAAAAATTAGGTTTTAAATCATTTTTTAAAACTAAAGTCAAAATGTTCCTCCCGGTGAATCCGGATAATCGTTTATCGAGATGTTTGGTCGCCATTTTCATTTTCAAGAACCTCTATTTTAGGTTTTTTTTTTTTTTTTTCNTTTTTTTTCAAATTACTATTATATTTTTAAAGTAATACATCACAAACTTTGAGGTTTATAACGCATTTTAGAAGGTTAGTAAACTAATCACCACATGATTCTTTTTAGTTTCCTTTGAAATCTGATTTTAACAGTTACAAAAATGGATACATATAATAACTATTTCCAATTTGTAACGGATATTGTGTAGAGTTCTTTGATTAAACTCACTTTGCTATATCATTTTTTGCTCCAATGGAGGATCCATATATACTATTGTATTATCTAGCATATAGTCTTATGTTCCTTCTTCGTGAGACTCGGATTATAGAATCAGTTTTTATTAGATGGGTAATAATTGTTCTAAGTGTGTGAGGTTTCTGTTGCTTAATTTCACTCTTTTAGTTGTTTGTTCGACTTCAGAGATATTATTTTCATCTGTGGTTTAGTTCTTATGAATGGTTTTAATCCGCTGACTTAATTATTTTTTCTAATTTGGTATTAAAAGTTTCTCATTTTTAGACTACATTCGCTTTCGCTTAAGTTGTCATTTCAGATTTAAAATAATCGATTTGGTGACAATATACTTTTCTAAAATGTTACTAATATAATTCTAACAAAAAAAAACTCATATTTTCTTAAAAAATATAGGATCGTCAAGGTTTCAAAAAGTGGGACAGAATTTCATCACTATTTTTTTTTTTTTTTTGTCTACAATTTCATCACTATCTAAGTATGATTTTTTCTAAACAAAAAAGAAGTCAATATACCATAAAGTCAGTATAAAACAAAAAAGATAGGACGATATTAACAGCTTTTTTAGCTGGAGGACTAAAATATGAAATTTATAATGAAATGCAAGTGTTTGAATTGTAGAAGAAGGATAAGTGATTATATGATCCAAAGCAACGAACAATACAAAATGGTAGATGGGGACATAGAAAGAGAGAGAGAGAGATCGACTTTGGTCTCATTTGCTTGGGACTTTCTTTCGCTCACATGCCCCTCTCCCTCTACTCCATACCCGTGACTCACTGTATGTTTTATTCTATAGGTTTCATATAAATTCATAATGTTGACCAAATAAAAGTCTTAATTAATATAAAAACGCATTCACATAAAAAATACTTGTTTACTATATAGTTTAAAGTTTATGGAATCTTAGTTAGGATACATGAATTGTGAAGCTGTAGATTGTTATTTGGTGGGTAATGTAAGCAATAATAACATGTGGGAGTCACTTAAGTACTACTCAATGGCTAATGAAGAAAGGAAAAATGTTTTTCTTAGAGTATATATCTTTTATTTTATTTTCACCAACAATTTGATGTATATGTGTATAGTGTGATGTATTCATGACAACTTAACCGTAGAGACCATATAAAGAGAAATTGACACATACCCACAATCAAAATGAATAGTAGTGGTTGTAGAACACGTAGACGAGGAGTAGAGTATGTTCCTTACGTTTACTTAGGACCAACTTCCTTGAGGGCACACATCTGTTCCTCTCCCATTGCACACATAACAGACACAACTATATATCTTTTCCCTCTTCAAATCCAGCCTTGAGCTGTGTTAGTAGATTTTCATCTGTCGGGAGCTTGAGATCATCCTTAGTGCAACCAGTGTTAGTTAGAAGACTAACCTGTAATGTTAATGAAGAACAAAAACCTCTAACTCTAACTCTAAAGCAGGTGACAAAAGCCAAAGAAAGGAAAGTGAGATCATACAAATCCATTCTCAGAGATATCAATCAATTGGTAGTCAGTACGGTTCACATGTGGAACCTGCCATAAGAAAAGAACAGAGTCAGATTACAGTCACAAATATCCACTCGGGAAATGACAGGACACACACATCACAGTTGTGAGAAGAAGGAACGATGTCTTCAAGCTTCTTTGAAGTGAATATATCAATGGCAACGAAGTGACACCTGGCATGCCCATGCTTCCCAGTCTTGGATGTTGAAACCTTAACCACCTATATAAACCATTAAACATAGAAACTTCCTAGCCANAAACCTAAACATCCTTGTCTTTTTCGATATTAGATAATATTTGTTCCCTACCTGTGTTATTTCAAAGTTATTCTTGTTCATTGTAAGATTATATATGCTCCATACTCNCTAAACATCCTTGTCTTTTTTCGATATTAGATAATATTTGTTCCCTACCTGTATTATTTCAAAGTTATTCTTGTTCATTGTAAGATTATATATGCTCCATACTCGATTTTATCTGATAGGCTAAGCATACTTTTCGACACTTGACTTTCTTACGAACAATAATTAATGTACTTGGTTTAAGAATGTTTGTAAATATAGCTAATACCATAATTAAAAAACAATTTACTAAATAAAGAGAGAGAATAATCGCACATGTAAAAGAATTATAAATACAACATGTAGTCATCAATGACTTTATTACTCCAAGATACCAAAAAAGAACAAAAAAAATGAAAGAGCTCATAGTTCTAATGTTAGTTACTAGTATGCATATGTTGGATAAATGAAGCTTGCGATATGGAAACTATAACGAAATCAATCCTGAAAGTATTGTACGCATTGCATGTCACCGTACGGGAACTGAAAACAAAAAACACCATTGTTCACGATTTAAAGTATTATCCTAACATTAAGGACCCAAAAGTAGCAGAGTTTGTCATTAAATATAGTACTTAAAATACAAGGTAGTTATTGGCTTTGCAATTTAAGTTACGGGACTAAACCAAAGTATAACATGGATGCTGAAAAAGGATTTCAGTGTGGCGAAAAACACATTTTTACTTCGACCTGATGGGTTATACATACAGGGAAATGCTACGTCCCCGGAGAAACTGATGGGTTATTCTTTTATTTTTATTTGTTTCTCTCCAGAATTACCAATGTTTAATTTCTGCTTGCCTAATTTTGGTTNGTGTGGCGAAAAACACATTTTTACTTCGACCTGATGGGTTATACATACAGGGAAATGCTACGTCCCCGGAGAGACTTATTAAAGGACCTTGGAAAACAATGTAATCTATTCTTTTATTTTTATTTGTTTCTCTTCAGAATTACCAATGTTTAATTTCTGCTTGCCTAATTTTGGTTTTACAATGTTGTAATAAATATGAGTTCATTTTATATCTATGTATTTTGCATCATTGCTTTGAATGAGAAAATAATAATTTAAAGATATGTGCACATCTTTTATGGTTTTTTAGAAGAAATTGTTTTCCTATACAAATTTAACTTACTTTGAATAAACTCCATTTTTTTTAGTTTTTGTGATTAGACATTGTTTTGGTTGTTAAAAAGTATTTCAACTGAATCTGATTAACTTGAGAGAATGTGTTCTTGCTATGAACCCGATAGACTCATGCCAAGAACAGTTCAAACTTGGAAGAGAGAAATCGCGTATATACATGGAGACTGGGCTGAAGAGTGTCAAGAAACTNAAGAGTAAAATACGGCTCTTGCTATGAACCCGACAGACTCATGCCAGGAACAGTTAAACCCTTAGAAGAGAGAAATTGCGTATATACATGGAGACTGGGCTGAAGAGTGTCAAGAAACTATGTTCCCAAAAGAACACCAACACAAAACAGACAAGACACCATTCAAGAAATAACTTTGGTACAGTGTGCCTTCTTATCACTCTGGAACGTAAAAATCAAACCTGACATCCACAGAACCATCACGTGTATCTTTATATTCCACATTGGTTATGGTTCCAGCCTCATCCACATCTTGATACTCTGGTTTCACCCTCCTAACAGGTACTGTAACCGAGTAAATGGTTCCGAGGTCACCATCTGTGGAGACATTCAGCTGAACTTTTTCCTCTGATTCTATCTCTACAAAATCCGACAGTGCGTGAACTATGTTGTTGACTATTTTCCTTTTAGCTTCATCGCTCACTGCACACCTGTCTGAGAACAGGATCATCTTCAGCCGCTGTTTTGCGATTCTTGCATTGGAGCTTTTTCTTGATGCTTGTGAAGGGAATATTATCTTCCACGCTATGTTTAACCTTTCAAAGAAATTCATGTTGATGGCATTCACGAGAAAGCTCTCTACCTCTTGCTCAGCTGGGCTTGGTGATAGTTCATAGTCTCCGCTGTTCCTTGCAAAGACCTTCACTTGACCATGCATGTTTCCACTGCTGATCGCCACTCCAGGACATTTCTGGGTTTCCAAATTGTTTACACCATTGCTTACAAATCCCGTGAATCCAACCTACAAAATTTACATCCACCACTCACCTAAGAGATCAAGATCAGACCTTTGATTTCAGCCTAGATGCATTTGAGAATCAATTATTGTAGTGCATGTATAAATAAAGAAACTGTAACTTCAAGCTCATCTAAATAGAAAGTTGCGAAACACTACAAACATCTGCATAGCTCTAAAAGAAAAGCAGTCCAGTGTCAGTGATCCAAGGGACAACCGCTACAATTAAAGGACATATTGACCCTCTACGTAGGAGAACAATGGGGGAAATGAGGTTCTTCTAGATCAAAACACACATCGAAATTAGAAAGACATGGAGATTGAGTCGCTGGATTTCCTAAAAATCTTAGAGATATTATCTTTTGTTTACAATTCAGCAACCTACTACATTCAACACAAGTGAACTGCATCATATCAACGAACACATCTAATATACCCTTCACTGGCATTTACTCCCAAGTACCTATGAGATACACAAAAATTTGGGAGCTAAATTTTAAAATGCTCGGAACTACCAATTGGGATGATGAACAAGCAATTTCAGAGCTAAAGACCTGAAACCCTAATTTTCCGCTAAAAAGTCACATTCAGATTCTTCCTAACAAACACAGACATTGAAGCGAAACATCGACGTTGGTAACTTAAGTTGTCCTGAAAAAATTACACGAAATCTGTTGCGAATTTCAGTGATACCCGGATCCCAAAATGTCGGGAAGAGAAATCTCGAACCGTAGAGTAAATAAGATAAAGAAAATCAGACCTTAGGAGAAGGTAACGAGAGGCGTTTAGGTTGCTGAAGATAAGGAGATACTAAGCTCGCAGAGATCCTCAGATTCACAGACATCGCCATTTCGAGAAGTTGCGACGAATTCTTCGCCTGAAAAACGAATATTTCTTTTCAGTTAAAAGAGAAAGTAGGATACGAGTAAAAAAAAAAAGGCTATCAGGGAACAGAAAAAACGGCGCCGTTTCCAACAAACATATAAACGACGTNGAGTAGGATACGAGTAAAAAAAAAAGGCTATCAGGGAGCAGAAAAAACGGCGCCGTTTCCAACAAACATATAAACGACGTCGTTAACTTGTCAATTAAATCATCATCTCTAAGTGCACAACGCGAGGTTAACTATCGTTAGTTAGAGAACTAGGGTCGCCGGCGAGAATACGAGGCTTTTCTTCGTAGCCATTACTTTTGAATGAAGAGAATCCTCTAATAGAAATTTAATCAAAGAAGAGGTATAGAGCTTTCACAAACGAACGTGAAAAAATAAACTTCAATTTTGATCACTGNAGGGTCGCCGGCGAGAATACGAGGCTTTTCTTCGTAGCCATTACTTTTGAATGAAGAGAATCCTCTAATAGAAATTTAATCAAAGAAGAGGTATAGAGCTTTCACAAACGAACGTGAAAAAATAAACTTCAATTTTGATCACTGAATGGGTAGATGGAGAGCACTTGCTGCTCTTCTTCTTCGTAATCAAATAGTCAGTTCTTCAAAGAGATTTCTACAACCTCCATTTGTTTCGAAACACCCGGCGATTCGTTTCCATAGAAACGCAGCGTCTTTGATTGATTATCGGCACTTTTCAGCGTTCCCGTCTCCGATTTCGATTTACAATACTGACTCTGATTCTGGGTCCGGTGATGTATATCAAAACTACGAATTTGGTACAAAGGAAGAAGAAGATAGAGGGAAAATCCCTGTCAAAGCCTATTTTCTCAGCACTAGGTATGTTTTGCTTATCGAATTGCCCAGAATGTTTGAAGGCTCTGAGTGTGTATAACATCTCTCGTGAACAGAGTTTTGGTTCTGTCTTCTCATTGTTAAAGTTTTAACCTTGAAATCCAGATGTTTCAAAGTTTTGCCGCCTTGANCTTTGAAGGCTCTGAGTGTGTATAACATCTCTCGTGAACAGAGTTTTGGTTCTGTCTTCTCATTGTTAAAGTCTTAACCTTGAAATCCAGATGTTTCAAAGTTTTGCCGCCTTGATATAATGAATAGTTGTGTGCTTTTTTATGATTTTGGTTTCTCAGATTTATGGTTTTGGCAGTATCGATTTAAAAGGAATGCAAGCTGACAACTTATGCAATGTTGTTCCTCCTACCTCGCGATCAACTAACTCGATTGCCCTCAAATTTTCTGATTTTACTTCCGGAATCCCTGTAAGATTACTCTGCTGTTTCGTCCTCTAATGCTTTGCAGTTATATATTACATGTGATTTACAATTTATATAGTCAAGTTATGCAATTGTGTTTGGATGTGGTTGAACCTCGAAATTACTGTTTTAAGTTTCATAATTAAAGTTCTTGAAGACTTGCCTTNCATGTGATTTACAATTTATATAGTCAAGTTATGCAATTGTGTTTGGATGTGGTTGAACCTCGAAATTACTTCCGGAATGTGTTTGCAATGTTGTTCCTCCTACCTCGCGATCTACTAACTCGTTTGCCCTCAAATTTTCTGTTTTAAGTTTCATAATTAAAGTTCTTGAAGACTTGCCTTTATTTCTTGTTCATCTTACCGATACTCATTAGAATGCAAATGCCATGCCTTTTATTGGATTAGTGAGTAAATTATACGCCAGGAACCCAAAAGGAAATCAATGTTGATGTTGTGTTCTCTTCTTCACAGTCTATGGATGAGAGGGAGAGTGTTAGCAGCTGCCGGTTCATGGTTGTCTTTCAATACGGTTCTGCTGTTCTTTTCAATGTTGATGACAATGATGTTGAGGCTTATCTCGACATTGTTCGTAGGCATGCTTCTGGATTGCTAACAGAAATGAGAAAAGATGGTCAGTATCCTGTCTTACTACTTTGGTAACCAAAGCTCCATTTTAGTGGTTGACAAGTTTTCGAAAATAAACTGCTGCTCTTTAATGGGTTTTCTTTTGCTAGATTATGCTGTGAAGGAGAAGCCTTTGTTGACTGAGGAAATGCGAGGTGGCCCTGACTACATCGTGCTCAAAACTTTGGATACTAATAGCATCCGTATAATCGGAAGTGTGCTCGGACAAAGTATTGCATTGGATTATTTTGTTTCTCAGGTAACTTGTTCCTTCTCAATGTCCTCAACCGCTTCAAGTGTATATTTGTTTTACGCTAGAGTGACAAGTAAAATACGAGGGTACTGTAAGAAACTGGTTTATGTTAGATTGGAAGTTTGAGATATCTAGTTCTCTCAGGTTGATAAGTTGGTGGAAGAGTTTGCTGGTATAAACCGTGCAATGGAGAAAACCGGAACTTTTACAATGCACAGGAAAAAGCTCTTCCAACTTGTAGGGAAAGCTAATTCTAATCTAGCTGACGTGATTCTCAGAGTTGGTCTGTTTGACAGGTATTGTTTCTTGTGATTTCTACTCATATACAAAAATCCAAAGTTCTTGAATCGTGGTTCTGGAATTATTCTCAATCNGTTTGACAGGTATTGTTTCTTGTGATTTCTACTCATATACAAATATCCAAAGTTCTTGAATCGTGGTTCTGGAATTATTCTCAATCTTGCGTGGAAACAATGTACACATAAGACTCATATGTTCTATTGTGTTATCATAGATCTGAGATCGCTTGGAGAGAGGCTAGATATGCTCAGATATATGAGTACCTTAGAGAAGAGTATGAGGTCACTCAGAGATTCGGGAATCTAGACTTCAAGTTAAAGTTTGTAGAGGTATTATTCGTATTAATTACTCAGGCGATTTTGTTAACAATAAACAGTATTCGTGTTCTCTTATGGTTTTTTGATGTGATTCACTCTTTGACCTGCAGCACAACATTCATTTCCTCCAAGAGGTGATGCAGAACCGGCGATCAGATCTTTTAGAATGGTGCATTATTTTCTTACTGACCATTGAAAACGTTTTATCTATTTATGAGATTATTCGAGAATCCGGAGGAGTTCCACTCTGATTCTAATAGTACTCAAATTTTGTGAACATCAGAAAGAAACTTTTATCAATCTCGAGTAGTTCATTTCTTTTGATTCTCGGTTTACATCTGTAATAAAATCAGCTTGACTCACTCGCTTACGCAGTTTGTCAACATTGTGGTTTTGGAAATTAAAATCAATACAAATACTCAAGCATCCTTCTTTGATAACATCAATCCAGCCTTCTAAGCAAGTACTCAATTTGGACTTCCTTTGTGAGGGGCATGATTCTTTCTCCGTAGAGTTTTGCAACTAAGCTAGGGTTGATTTTGTAGGAAGGATCAGCTCCATCTTCTGGATCATTGATCTTTATGTCTTGACCATATATCCTGGCTTTGATCTCAACCCTTTTCTTGACTACTTCTTCGACTGTTTCATACGTTAGAAGCCGCATCAGCTGTGTCCGGTCCTGGAAATACTCAAGCCAGTTTATGACCAAAGAAGTGCAAACAATGAACAAAGAGAGCGCATTTAGCATGAATCAAAATGAGAGTACTTGTTGTCGGATGGCTGTTTCATAGGCAGTTGGATTTTCACGAAACTTGGCCTCGGCAACGAATTTACCATAGTGAATTCTCTTTGAAAGTATCTGCAAAGAGAGCCAAAGGAAATTTTTAGTTTTCAAGTCTCTTACTGATGAGGAATCAGTAGTATGATGCATGCTAAATTTCTTGCCTGCAAACACATAGTGTCACAGAGAGCAGCTGAACCACAATTACCGTCATCCCCTGGCTTGACCAGTCTGGGAAGCAGGTGTCTGAAATACATGTTCCAAACCTTCTTGTTTATGTTTATTGAGTCGGCACAGTGATGCAAAACCTGGTTTGGTCGCAAGACAAAGATAAGGTTGCAAATTTCAAGGCAAATCATTGATCAGAACATTGAGAAAAAGACCTCATTATCTTTATATTCTTGGATGTATGAGTAAATTGTTTAGGTAAAAGGCTAACATTCACCTGTGGGTACTGAATCGGAGGAAGGATAGGCTCCGGCAAGCATTGTGGGAAAAAGGGGTGCTCATCGGGACTTTTATACCTGTCCACCTAATTTCAAGCAACAAATTATATTACAAAGTGGAGATTTCCAAAATTATGAACTAATTTGGAAGCTCTGTTGATCTTTCGACCTTTGCGTGGAGCATTTCAGTTTCTCTGACCATAAACTCGACCAAAGATCCTTGAAACCCTTCCATAGCAAAGGCATCTTCGTCATATGTATCAGCGTTGTAGCGATACTGAGCTCGCTCCAGAAGATTAAAGATAATGCTGTCCTCTTGACGAATCAAAGAATGTCTTATGCTGTCAAGTGTCAAGCTCTCACTCTCATCAACTCTTAGTCCCCTAGTGTATCTGAAAGAAATAGCCAAATCACATCAATGCGTTATCCTAAGAAGATCCAAACACTCAAATCAAATTCAGCTAAAACACTATGCATCAAGGATACGACAGATTGTACATCTTATCTCATATTCTACTACATAATACGATTTATCAGAAAACGACGATAAAACTTCCCAAACTCTTAGGCTCTGTGATCAACTAGAGAGATGGATGTATAAATTCTGTGAAGATTCAAAAAGAAATCGAGTCGTGCTTTATCGACATTATTCAACACATTATTTTGTCAAGACGGTTCAAGTACACAGTAATGTTTTATAGTACAGTTCAGGCCAGGAGCATGTCTGCAACAAGACACGCATAGCACCTTATGCCATAACAAAACTGACAACACAGGACGAGCAGAGCAAGACAAAGCAATTAAAAAGCCAGACAACGGTAATTTAACCGAACATATGGTGTACACAATGCCTCCTTCCCGTTTAAC
>OVAU01003166.1:0-11412 GCA_900406315.1 Biscutella laevigata subsp. laevigata
CGATTAATTAATACCTCTCTAAGTTAATAATTTTTCACAGTTCTACCATTATTAATTTATAGAGGTTTTACTGTATCTAGATTTTAAAACAATATATTCAATATAGTTACTCTTTTCACTTTTATATAAGTCAAAATTTATCTAGTTACTCTTTTCACTTTTATATAAGTCAAAATTTATCTAGTTACTCTTTTCACTTTTAGCTTGCAGACTAAATCTTGTGTTTACTTATGAGAATTTTCTAAACCTGAAATATGTTTAGTTAAACATCTTTCGACTATTAATATTTAGGGTGATTTACATATACAATGGCACTCGTTTTTATAAACAAAACCTTGTATTCTAAAAAATCTTCTGGATTTTTATTCCAGATGATTCAAAAAAATATATATAGAAGATTCAAATTAGAAAATAAACTTATATTATTTAAATTAGTCTCGTATTAACTAAGAAAATAATAAGGGATGTTGATTGAATCAAGTAAACGTATGAATAAGTAAATATGCTCACTGCATAGTAGGAACTAGAATTTTATCTCCACTTTTTTTTTTCACTGGAATTATAATAACAAAAGATAGAGTTTTACAACAAATAACATATAATAAGTAGGACACATAAACCACCCGAAGCTACAAAATGCTATCACGACCACAAAGACTTGGAATATCAAACTCATATCAGCAAAACCGACCTAACGAATGAGCCTAGTGAAGAGAAATATCCTCGCCCAATATATTGACGAAAGGCAATCCGAGAAGAGGCTGAAAAGACTGCTTCAATGTCAAAAAACCAAAGCAATCCAAGACACTCAACACGTTTCAACCTAGAACGGATGACAACCTTCTTTTTATCTTCAAACCTTGGCGGAAGTTTAACAATCAAACCCTGATTTGCACGTAGAGAAACTGCTCGCTGAAAAAGAGAAACTAATACTCACAAGACACCTGAAGGACGGACGAAAGGGTCATACACGATGAGACGGGATCAACATAAAAGGTAAGCTCCATAATACTTCTCGGAACTAAAGAGAAGCTTGAAACGGGATGCTACCACAACCGACAACAAGCCTCAAGGCTACAACACCTCACCACCAACACTACGAGGTGGAATTGATAACGGAATAAAACACGAACCGGCACAACCAAAAACAAAATCGGATCCGGCTAGAGCAAAACCCAACCACCACCAAATAAACCCTTGAACCATAATCACAAAGGCAGATAAGAACTAGACCCACACAAAGAACAGCGCATCCCAATAACACGATGAAAACTAGAGCAACATCGGCGTTGAGCAAAAAGAGGGAGAGATCGACTCATACCTCCGGCATGTGAAAAAGGACTTAGCAACAGAGAGGAGGACTAGACCGGAAAACATCATGCCAGCCAGAACCATCGGAGATGAACCACTGCAAGCCATACTAAAGAAAGAAAAACCAAAACGGACTGATTTCTTTGCAATTTTAATTTTTGTAAATTTTTTATGCGATATTTAAAAAGAATTAATGAAATTTTATATAAATGTTAAATAATTTTAAAAATATTTTATTTAATATTAATTGATCATATTAATTATTCAATTTTAGTAATTATATATTAGATCATGCTATAATTTTAATCGTGAATCATATTGTTTGACATATATGTTCACATTTTTACCTTTGACTATTCAAACATATGTGGTAATATTGAACCGAGTTTACTTTTATAAATATACTTCTAAATAAAATTATAGAGATTGTTATATTTATTTTGGAAAGTAAATTATAATAACTTAAATTTTGTATCTAATATACTCTTTTTTAAAAAAAATTGATATTTTAATTTCAAAATTTTGATATCTAGTAAATATTAATATTCTTTCTGTAACTATTAAATAGTTTTAAGATATTTTATTTTATATAAAATAATAGTATTAGTTTTTTTAATTTTTAATAATTATATGTTGAATTTGGATCATTTTATCTGTCGGTCAACCTCTTAGGCCATTGAATCGTCTCGTTTTTATCCTTACTAATTAAATGTTGTTATGCTTACTGTAAGAAAAAAAATTAAATCTATTTTGAATTTATATATATTTGAAATATTAAGATTATTTTGATTTATTATCATATATTTGTTAGATTTGTCTCGAGAATTATTTGTATAGTCAAATTTCGATTTATCTCTTTCAAACTTTCTTATATTTATTTTTAGAAAATATTGAATTCTCAATTGAAATGTTATATATATATATATATCAGTTTTGCCCTTACTAAATATATTTTTCTCTAAATTTATTATTTTTCATCAATATATAATGTATTTTTAATGATTTTAAGTTCATATTCATATAAATAATATAAAATAATATTATACTAGATTTTTATCATACCATAATATATATATATATATATATTATATTTATAATAGATGTTTATTAAATTTTGATTTTCTTAATTAGTTATAATTAATGTTAATAAATATCTCATTCAACTAAAAGATCTAGTTTGATACGAATATTTCTTTTTTAATTTGATTGGTTAATAAATATTTATTATAATAAATATTCTAAAATTAATTCAAATATTAATGTTTTAAATAATTATTATATTAAAATTAACTAGTATGATATAATTAAATATACAGTTTTCTTATTTAATTTGATTGGGTAGTAAAATTTTAAAATAAATAATTAAAAATCTAAAATTAATTCAAATATTAATTTTTGAAATAATGATTTTCTTAGTAAATATATGAGTGATATGTATTGTATTTATACTAATAAACAAAACTTTAATATGAATATATTTTAAGAGATTTTTCTATGATGATATATCAACATAATATTTTTATTAATTAAAAATATTTCTGAATTAATAAATAAAGAAATTGCTTTTGTTAGCAAAAATAATACTACGTGGAGAAAGAGATTTCGGTTGAACCAAGTTCTAAAATACAAAATGTTATTTATTTTGATCTGGATTTTTACAAATATTTCAAATTAAGAAAATAAGTATTATAAAAATTATGATCTGGTCAAAATTTGAAACGGTATAAATGTTTTTACAAGTAAAAATCTAGTTTATCATGAGAAATCGAAAATCTAGTATAAATCGTAGTTCTCAATGTTGGTTATTAGATATATAGCTGGATAACTCGTGGAGATATTCCAAATTTGACAAGTTGTGATACAAAAATAGGTAAAACCTTAATGGATGTAATTAGCACTTAGTTGACTACGAGAATCTATTATTGTCTATTTGTCTTATTGGCGTAATATAATTGGTAAGACTTTTTTTCATAGATGTCATGTATAAATATTAATGCATGAAATAATTGAAAAAGTGCACTGGTTGTATAAATAATAAACCTATGAAATTACTTGATACAACTTTCTCGAATACAATATTGATTTCTTTGGAATTAAAAAATTTATTAATACATGCACAAAAAGCTACTAGATTAATCATTAAGCCACAATACTCCACATGCAATAGGTTTTTGTCCCCCAAAAACTTTATTTCTTCCTCGCAGCTCGTGAGATTCCATCGGTCGAATTTTAGCTTCTGTAAATTACTTTTTAGTATTATTAAAAAAGAAAAAAACATAGATTTTTGTATCATTCTAGATTAATTTATAACCACTTATGTTCTTTTTAACAAAAAAGATAAAGTGGCGTAGAGTCCTGCTCTTGTGATGCTATTTAACATTACAAACTTTGTGCCATAGCATTATGCTTATAATTTTCAAATAACACACTTACATATATTGTTATAAGAACTAGTATTACATAAATGTCCAAAAAGTTCAATCTCAAAACTAGTAATACTTACATAAATGTTGATAAAAAAATAGTTATATATAAATATACACATGAATTCAAATCTGGTAAAATATAAAAAGTGTTTGATATAGAAAAAAGTAGAATTATTTTCTTTAAGAAAGACAATAGTATAACTTTTTGTTAAGAATATGATCAGTATCAAATCAATACCATCATGAATCTACAATGACATCGACATCATCGATGAGTAAGAATCAATCGAAACAAATCAATTAGCAAGAATACTTTTCTTTTTTTTGTCAAGAAGCAATATTAATAATCATCAGCATACATTTATAAGAAAATTGCGTATTGCTCCAAATAATATAAAATTTCTTATGGTACAAGTAATTTATATTATGGATGCAAATTTTTTTATTTGATGTCATTAATAGTTGTGTGGTCAAACAATTATCTATATATATAGATGTATATATATGAATGAGAATATTAGAATAAAGCCATTGGCATGCGTATGTGCAGATTATGTTAATATAATAGCAGTGTATATTTTAATGCATTTCATTGAGAAGAGGGTTACACTTTTGAGAAAAAAAGAGTGATTTCAAAGGTAATCCATCAACATTTAAAATTAACGAAACAAATTACTTTTTGTTTAGCGGAAAGGAATATAAAATAATAGTAGAAAATGGTTCTGTTTCTTCCAATTTTTTTTTTTTTTTAAAGAGAATCTTGAAAGGGAATTAGCAAATAAGTTATTCAAAGTATATGGAAGAAATGACAAGAAGCTATGTTATTAGAATTCTTAACACGTATAGTAGACTCTCTGTCTCATTGGACTTGTTAACTCTTTTGATGAAGAGATTTTTTTTTTTTTTTTTTTTTTTCCCTGAAAATGATTTNCTGAACATGATTTATATATTAATGAGCATCGAAATGCAAAATATTCTGAATACAACTGGGAATTTCATCATGATAAATATAGTTTTGGAAGCATGAATAGTGTTTTGCTAAAAAATCAGCAGCAGCATTTGCTTCTCTTTGAATTCATTGGATTTTGATATCTCCCGCTTTCGCTTTCCAGTAATTGATGTCACGTATCCAATTATGATATGCAAAATGACTTACCCCGTCTTCTAGGATGTTGTTTACTTGTAGACAATCCCCTTCAAAGATGATTTGCCTATAGCTTCTACTCCAACAGAATTGTAAAGCCAACAAAAGAGCTTGTAATTCAGCTTCTAATGATGAAGTTACTGGTTCGTTTCTGATTTGGCAGGCACCTTTGAAACAACCATTTGAATCTCTTATAACGAACCCAACCAACGAAGGTTGACCTTGTTTAAAACTGCCATCATAGTTACATTTCAACCATTGTCTTGGTGGTTTACTCCAATGAATACTTTGACTCCTCTTAACCCGCAATGAAGGTTCAGATGTGTCACTCACAGTGCCCGGCTGATCGGTTTGCCCATTTAACCATTCTGTTGTATCTGATTGAGCCATTTGAAAAGATTGAAACCACGAGTAATCACAATTTTGATATAAAAGATAATTTCGTGATTTCCAAAGTCTCCACAAGATCCATATCGAAAAATGTTTGAGAATTCTTCCACCATAGGGTCCGAAAAAAGTTGTATATGGCCTATAGTCGGTTCTCAATATCAAGGTTTGTATCATATAATTCCATAAGTCTAATCCCCGAAGCTCTCCATACAGCAGTTGCATAGGGGCAGTCAAAGAAGATATGTAATGTTGAATCTTCGACATCGCAACAACGTGGACATGTTAGAGAACATGACGTTTACAGAGATTTTCACTCGTTGGGAGACTTTGGCTCAACATTCGCCACATGAAATGGTGAAGTTTTGGAGCAATCTTAAGTTTCCACAGTTCTTTTTTTAACTCATGGCTGCCAGGAATAGGAACGAAGCTTGAGTTTGGGCCCTGAGAAGCAAGTAAATATGCTGACTTAACTGAATACAATCCAGACGTAGTGTAATGCCACCCCAAGTAGTCAATGGTAGCATATCGACTTAATTTTATGCCTTTAATGATCTCAATATCGTCATCCATAACCAACTCGTGGAGCTTATCAGCATTCCAGCCCCCATATCTAGTCATGAGATCATGAACATGATGGTTATAATCAATATTAGCCTTTGGGTGTGGAGCGCGCGGAGGATTCATTGGCAACCAAGGATCATGCCAAGTACAGACTGATGACCCATCCCCAATAATAAATCGTAGGCCTTTTTTCATTAGATATCTACCATGTAGAAGGGAACTCCATACATAAGAACAAATCCGGGGTTTCGAGACTGTTAACATATCCACGTTATGAAAGTATCCTCCCCGAAGGATTTGAGACACTAGGCTCTCTGGTCGTTGGAGTATACGCCAAAATTGCTTACCCAAAAGAGCATCGTTGAATCTTTCAATATCTCGAAATCCTAAACCTCCCATCATTTTCGGTGTACTCAATCTTCTCCAAGCAAACCAATGATGTCCTTTTTTATTCTCATCCGAGCTCCACCAAAATCGAGCCATAACACTCTCTATCTCCTTACATATTGACTTTGGTAGTTTGAAAGTTTGCATAGCATAGACCGGCATTGTCATAGCAATTGATTTTAGGAGAACTTCTTTTCCACTTGGAGAAAGAAATTTTTTGCTCCAACCTTGGGTACGTTCTTTGACCTTTTACACTATATATCTGAAGAGTTCGACTTTCTTTGTACCAAATTGTTCTGGAACGCCAAGATATTTTCCTGTACCGCCTTCATTATGTATCCCTAACAGGTTCCGGATTCTTGTTTTAATCTGATGATTAACATTCTTTCCAAAAGTTAACGCTGATTTGTTTAGGTTAACTCCTTTACCCGATGCTTGTTCATACTGTCTCAAGACACATTTGAGAGCATTACTTGATCGAACGTTTGCAAGGGTGAAGAATAGAGAGTCATCAGCAATTAAGAGATGATTTACGGCCGGGCTTGCTTGACTAAGCTTGATTCCAGGGATAGATTTATTCAAACAGGCTTTTTTCATCATATGAGATAAAACTTCTGCGCAAAGAATAAACAAGTACGGTGATAAAGGATCACCTTGTCGTAGTCCTCGTTGTGGCATGATATGTCCTTCAGGATTTCCGTTGATCAGGACTTTGAAGGTGACTGATGATACACATTTCATTATCCATCTAATCCATTGATTCGTAAATCCCATTTGTCGCATAGTTTCCTCCAGAAATTTCCATTCTAGACGATCATAGGCCTTTGTAAAATCCGTTTTGACTGCTATATAGGAATTTGCTTGTCTCTTCCGACTGCGAAGCTCATGATTCATCTCCTGAGCAATGATTACATTATCCGTAATTTGACGTCCCAGAATAAAGGCTGTTTGGTGCTCCGAAATCAGATTCGTAAGGTGAGGTTTTAACCGATTCACTAGGATTTTAGAAATGATTTTATAACTGACGTTACATAGCGATATAGGTCTAAAATCCTTCATAGTGACCAGATCAACTATCTTCGGAATTAGGCAGATATTTGTTTCATTGAGGCTATGATCCAAACTATCAGTTTCAAAGAAATTTTGGACTTCTCTGCAAATATCCACGTGTATATCAGCCCAGAAATGATGATAAAAGATCGCAGTGAATCCATCCGGTCCCGGTGCTTTGTTAGCACCTATCGAGAAAGCCGCGGTCTTTATTTCTTCCATAGTCACTAGTTGAGTTAACAACTCATTAGTATCAATTGAAACCCTCGAGGTAAAACCCGAAAATATGTCTCTCATTTGAGAAATATTTGCCCCCAAAGTAGAATATTGAGACTGGAAGTATTCTTCTGCAATTCGCGCGATGTCTTCATGTTCATGATGTGTAACTCCGTGATCATCGCGAATAGAATGAATTTTATTTTGAGCTCGTCGAGATTGGGTAACTGCATGAAAAAACCTTGTATTTCTATCTCCTTCTCGAAGCCAGGAATTTCTACTCTTTCTCTTCCAAATAATTTCTTCATCCTGATAAGCTTTATTTAACTCACTTTTGAGTCTATTCCTTTCAGACCATGAAGATCTAGCGGAAGAGATTGCATCATCAAGTCTAGACTTTAGAATGTTGATTTTGTCTGTGTTGCTTCCATGAGTAGTTTTGAACCAATGAGATATTGAATTTCGACAGTCCTGAAGGCGTGTGTTACAACTAACACTGTCATTCTGGTTTAGTACCGTGCGAAACCATCCCTTTAATACTGCTTCTTTGAATCCTTCCCTTTCTATATGACGTGCATCATATAAGAACCTTTTATTTGTTTTCCGCACTTTCGTAGAGATGTTTGTGATAAGAGGTCGATGATCGGATTCAACATACTCCAGAAACCGAGTGTATGATGTAGGAAACCGAGCATGCCAACTGCTATTAGCCATTGTTCGATCAAGGCAACTTGTAACATAATGTTCTCCTCTCTGTCCCGCCCAAGAGAATGGGTTTCCATAATGATGAAGATCCGTAAAGTCGCAGCTCCGAATCATTTGACGGAAATTATAAAAAGAATGCTCCGGTCTTGTACGACCTCCTTTTTTTTCACCATTGTGCTTGATTTCATTAAAGTCACCCATAATTAACCATGGTCCATTTCTTCTTGTACTTATTCTTTCCAATTCTTCCCATAAATGATTTCTAAATCTATGATTCGGATAACCATAGATCAGAGAATAGTGAACAGAAATTCCATTGCATTTGACAAAGGTGTCAATTAGATTACAAGAAGAAGATAGAACAACAAGATTAACATTCTGGCACTAAAAGATGGCTAATCCACCACTTAGGCCAATTGGAGGAATCATAAAAGAATTTGGAAATCCTAGTTTGCAACCAACATCACGCACACCATCGTTTTGAATTTTTGTTTCTGACAGGCCAATTATGTCTAGGAGATGTTTCTTCTTCATCTCCATAAGGCGTCGAACTGTCGAGGAATTGCCTAAACCTCGACAGTTCCAACAGGCTGTATTCATGCTTCATCTGGTGATTTAGGGCTCACCCCGCCACACACATAAGTCACACACAAGAGATTTTTTAAGTATAGCAAATACACTCCATTGATTCTTTTTTTTCACTAAATATTATATTAAAACCAAAAGAGAGCCTGGACGGATACATTGGTGGAATACTTAGGCGGCGGTTAAAAAAACCCCGCAAGAAAAGACGGCGGATATAAAATCCCCGTAAGAGAAAGCGGCTACATAATCTGTTAACGAAACTATATATGCACCACAAGCTAAGACTCAACACTCGGGCAAAAAAAATACAACGACCACACACGACACAAAACAACAAAGCAAAGTCACAAGCCGAACAAAGAAACTGAGGGTAAACAAGGGAGAATATACTCAAAAGCCGAGGAGGGAGGCTAGATGAAAGACCACATGCCATTTATTGAGGAGACTGTGAAAGACGAAAGATCTTGCTACTGCTTCCACCCATAACCGAGCTTGGAAGAACTACGAGCACCAGACGAAACACCTAATCTCGGGAACTCGGAAGATGAACATTTTGCAACCGAAAATCCACGACGAATAAAGAACCAGAAGTCACAACAGCTACACCTCGGAGACGGGAGACTTGCAACTAAGAAGAGATCCCGGTGAGTTGCTAGAAACGAAGGACCAAAGCATCACCCCCAGCTAGAGTTACTCTCAACCTAAAGAGAACCGAACCCACTTGTAATCTAATATAATAACCCTGGTTCCCCGTCGAGCTAAAAACAGACAACAAGGGCAAAGAAACTAGCCCGACAAGGACAAACTGACTCACCAACAAAGAAGCCAAATGAACCGAAAATCTAACACATACAACTCAACACCACGACTAAAACACACAAGCTAGCAAGAAAAGAACTAAACCAAGATTGAGCTAATCCAAAGAATTGAACCTTCACCAACTAGAACGAGACAATCCCGACCCCAACAAAGCACCACATTCCAAATCAAAGGGACGTAAGCAACCAAGGATGAGGACAAAAATAAGAGGGAAGGAAGACCCATCTAGTCGGATCTAGGAAGACGAGGACAGCACAACCCGGAAGACGACGCGAACCACCAAGCAACGGCCAGAACAGACAGAGACCACGACCAAACACCTAGGCCGAGCCAAATGCCGGCAAAACCAACCACCTTCGAGCCTAACAGAACCGACTAGAGCAAGGCGGAGCAAAGCCCCACTCCGAAACAGAACTTCGCCCACGACCACCGGAGGAAAGGGGAGACGACGCCGACACCGAGAAAAGGCCACCGGTGAACGAGCGAGACCACCGCCGCAAAGACTCACGCCGAGAGGAGGAACACGAGCTGGGACCAGAAAGACGACGAAAACAAAGGCTAGAAGACGACAACACACTAGAGACGGAAGAAGAAGAGGACGCACCGGCGGTGATGCTAAAGGAGCCGACCACCGCCGGCAAAAGGATCTCACGGTAACAAAAGCTTGGGCGGCGCAAAGTTTGGGAGAGAGATTTTCTTGTATAATTTATTTTACACTCCATTGAATCTACTTGATTGTTTTTTTTTATAAAACTTTTAAGTTTTATTATATTTTCTATTATATAAATTAAAAAATAATAATACAAATATTAAACTGTACAAATAATCTAAACACAAGTTGGGTGGGAGAATAATAATAAAATTAACTTTTATTACTGAGATTCAATTTTTCCAAAGTTCCAATTGTAGTGAGTAATCCAATATGGATCAAACATTAAATTTTAATGTAAATAAATGAAAATGTTTTTTAACAAAAAAATTAAAGAGGTCAACAAATATTTTTTAATGTAAATAAGGATTGTTTTTCAAAAAAATCGGTTGAAATTTTAAAAGATGACCTAAAAATGTTTTGCCCTAATTAAACTTTCAAATTTTAAAAAATGCCCTACTTATTACATGCATAAATTCTTAAAAAACTAATCAATAATAAGCTAAACTCCATATAAACTTTTAAAGCCAACGATACAAATTTCTTCCGAACTAAAATAGTAAAATATCGACGGTGTTAACGAATACAATTCGTAATAGAGTCAATTTCTTATTTGCTTCTATCTATGGAAGTCAACTTAATCTTCTATGCCCCTATTTAATTATTATTTTTGATCAAAACTCAAATTCTCAAACAAAACTCCTCAAACCATTCAAAACTAAACCCTACACCCCCTTCATGAATTAGTGAAATCATAAACTAATATTTAACTTCTATACCCTTCAAACTTCGAAAAAATATATTTTCAAATCGTTTTTTAATCGTATTTTGATGATTTTTGTGAAAAGATTTTAAAACAGTTTTTCGATTTTTGAAATATTTTTATAAAACTTGTTAAATTAAATAAAAATTATTGGTGTTTTCAGATTTAAAAAATAATTTTTTAATGACCTAACAAAAACGTGTCCTATAAAGATTGAAGAGAGAGATAAATGAGCTTTTGAGGAGTTAACTCGTCGTAATATAATTCACATTCATATGAAAAGATGCATCTTTTGCATATATATTTAGTGGTCGATGACACTCTTCAACAACGCACATAAACTCTAACAGAAAGCAAACTAGAAGTGTATCCGCATTATATGCGGGGTTATTTTTTTTTAATTATA
>OVAU01003167.1:0-11412 GCA_900406315.1 Biscutella laevigata subsp. laevigata
AAAATTGGCGTGGCTATATCAATTTTTTTACTAGTGCAATGGCGTGTTACCATTGACATCAGAAACCTTGCGTCGGCAGTGGTCCAGCGGTGAGGCAGCTGCCTCGTGTCCCTTGCGTTATCCCTCTCTTTTTGCATGATCGGCATGTGTCCCACTCTGGTGAAGATGTAGATTATATGCAAAATCACGTGTCTCCTGTTGAGAGATGTGGTGGATGGATGGGAGCTAGGGTTTCTAGCTGTTGGTGTGGGTATGGAGGAGGCGAGGCCCATTATGTTTATGGGCTGTATTTTTTAATTTTGTTTTGTTTAGGTAGTTTACTAGTTTTAAGTTTAGTTTTAAATAATATGTCAATTTGTGTTTTTTTTTATTAGGTTTGTTACGGTTAGGTTATCGTTTCACTTTAATATTCCAAGTTGATTTATATCGGTGTGAAATATCTTCGGTGATTCGTTTATGGGTACCGTTTGTACCAGAGTATGGGACTTCATCTACTCGTTAGTGAGGTTTATTTTATCCCTTAATAGATTAAAAAATTTCCTTCGGTGAGACGTTGTAACCTTCAAATTTTGGTTTAATTGATAAAATACTGGTTGACAAAAAAAACTAGTGATTTAAAAATATATCATCAAAATTAGTTGGAATAATAAATTTTAAATAATTTCATAGTATTTTAGTGATATTTACTAATTAAAAGTATCAAAATAAAAATATCATAGTTTTAAATGATTGCAGAAAATTTTAATATAACTTAGCGAATTCATCCAAATCCTCTAAAACACATTAAAATCTAAATCCTTCTAAAAACTCATTTAAATGTAAATCCTTCCAACTATTTACTCCAATACACTCCTAAAACTAAACTTTTCATTTAGGAAACTAAAATATAACCTTAAAATAAACCATAAACCCTAAAAACTAAAAAATAAACCCTATATAATAAATTCTAACCCATATATTTAAATTATAAATAGTAGAAATTCAATTTTAATGTTTGTATTTGAGAAAAATAAAACTTTAGTGATACTTTAGATAAATATTAATAATGGTAGTTTCAGGATAAAAATTTAGTTTAATATTTTAAGATATTTCTCAATAAAGAAAAAACCAAAAATTCATGAAGTAAATATAAACCATTTCATGTGAAAGATTGATGTGTTGTGTTTTAAATGGTTTTGAACTCGGTTTTCATTCACATTTTCATTAGTTTAGGATGCATTTAGAGTCCTTTAGGTTGCATTTTGCATAGGATATGACATTTCAGGTGCAGAGTTGGAGTTACACAAAGATTGGACCAAAAGAGAGTAGAAAGGAGCAAAAACAACACAAGTCTCAAAATTCAGAGGAGTCACACATGAACCTGCGGTCATACAGACTGGTGCAACAGACCAATGCACCACACATGAACCTGCGGGCGAATTAGATCGGCCACCCCAGATCGATGCTTTCAACGGTCCAAATCAACATGAACTTTAGAGAACTTGGACCGGTCAAGATCCTCACCAGTGCGCTGACCGGTCCACATCCCAGACTTTGACGGACGAAGCATACCGGTCAAGGATACCGGTCAATATGACCGGTACCAGTTCTGCGTTTACAAGCTTATTGGGCTTCTTACTTTGTAATTTTTGGCTAACTATATAAAGGGAGCCAAAGTAAACTAAAACCTTAGTTATTATTTTTTCTAGTTTTTCTTCTCTTAAGTTTTTAAGTTTCTCTAGTTTTGTTTTGTAGCTTTTGCATTATCTATTGCACTTGCACTCTTTTATTTCTCTATTTGATTGTTTACTGTTTTTGATTTCTATTTTCTAATTTTATTTTCCCTCCCAAATCATTTCTAGAAATTATTTTTTATAGCTATGAATTAGGGTTAGATTTGGGCTGATTTGGATTGCTGGTGATGTTTATGGCTGATTAAGGAAAGAGATCTATCACAAGAGTGAATTAATCTACATTAGAAATTTCTAGACATAAGACAAGCTTGGTTGTGTGAATTGAACTATTTATTAACATGAAATTGACTGCCCATTTCGATTGCCATGTCCATATGTTTGCTTTAATTTTTGAATTACATTTTCTTCTATCTCGTTAACTTTTTTGTATACTTTTGCTTATTTGCTTGTTTCACTTTTTTGGTTAATTAGGATTGTTAGTGACAAACAATTTCTATTCGACTTAGACTAAATGAATTCTCCATAGTCCTAGTACGTGATTCATTCCCGGATTGATTCGACATTTTTAAACCCTCAATACTACATTCGATTGCATAAGAGGCAAAAAAATCCTCTTATAAAAGACTCACCACTTATCAAATGATTTAATCATGTTAATCAAGTTAGAACAATCTCCAATGTTCGTTTGTATAATTGGAAGATGTATTTAGATAATTTATTCAGATGGACCGTCTCAATGTTGGAACGGTTGAAATGCCACCGATATAAAATTCCCTCGCTGAAATACCACTTTTTTAAAAAAATTGTTATAATACTATTATTTTAATAAGGGAACTTGGGTGAAATATGAAATTGTCCAAGCAAAAATTGAATAATTACAGAGCAAAACCTGATAACCCACCCACTTCATAAATTAAATCTGGATAAAACCAAAAACAGACACAATTGCATAAATTACATCCGATTGCATGAATTGGGACCCGATTATTTCAAATTTACTAACCAGATTTTATCAATTGGGACTCAATTATTTTAAATTCTGAGTTTGTCTTCGACAAAATCTCGAATACCAAATCGAAAAACATAGTTTAAATCCTTAAACATAAACAAACGTAAACATTAAACAAACTCAGAACAACTGGTCAACTACAGTCTGATACTTAATATCAAGCATAAACAACACTTACTATCGCGATTTCCTTGTGCCAGAAACATGTCTGACAGTGATTCTCAGTCACAAATGCTACTACCAGCTTGGGGGAAGAGCGACCCCTTCTTCCCAACCATGCACGAGGTCTATAATCAAAAGCACCTCGTCTTCAACACATGTGCAATATGTTTCACTCCGAACATATCCTACTAGAAAATCCAACACAACTGCTCCACTTCCACTTAAAGGCTGTAAAAAATATTCCTAATATCTAACATGAGTCGCCTAATCGTCTGAATCGATTCAATCAACGACGATGTCATCAAGGAAGCCAACATGTCCCTACCTTCGACTCTTCTTTCGACAACCGTACAAAATAGAATCAAGCCATACACATATCACACTTTGATGTGAGCGTTCTCTGCAGCGGCTTGTAATTGTCTCAACCCATCCTCTCGGTTGTCCCTTCTTCTGCTGTCAAAGTCGTTAGTGATTCCTTCCCAGAACAAAGGCCTTGGGATTCCCTGATTCACAAAATTCCCTCATAGCCACGACTAATGTTCTTACCTCATCACTATTTCTGATGGTTGGAACAAGAGGGCGTGGATCGAGAAGACACTCTCTTCTAACGGCTCAGGATTTCCAGTGCCTGTTAAATGCCTTTAAATCCAGCCCGAGTTGTGCACCATTAATCAAGCTAGACCTTGTCACCCGTAGCATGATGTCTTCGAGAAGTACGTCGTCTATATTGGCAAGAGAAGATCCCCTTTTGTTTCCCATCTCCTCTATGTTATTTTGTCTGATTTTGTTTCTCTTTCGTCTCACTCTGGTTTATCCTTTCTTGGAGAAGACAACATAAATAGAGAATAAGAGTTTCAATTGGGTTTAATGAAGGTGTGCAATTAAGAAGTGTTTCAATTAAAGAAAGGGTTTCAATTTACGAAGGGTTTCAATTAAACAAAATAAATTCGCTGGGTTATGCAAAAGGTGTGTAATGATTGAAAACGTGTTCAAGGATGCAATAGGTGTGTAATGTTATTTACGTAATCATGCATGACCGTAATGCAGAGAATGCAGAGGGACAACTGGCAACTTACAACTGGATAACTTTACAACTAGCCAACTTTGGCAATAAATGACACATAATGCTAATTTAATTGATATAATGATCAAATGGTGAGACTCCACTTTTGATACAACTAAACTACTATTGTAGACTGAGTTCACAATTGAATAGATTTGATACAAAACCCTATTAAGTAAGAAGAAGAAGGGTTTCAATTAAAGAAGTGTTGCATTAAATGGGAATAAATGACACTGAATGCTAATTTTTTACTGATTATATTAAACAAAAGAGATTTACACATAACAAAAAACACAAGTTGCGACTCGACTTTTGATACAGCTGGACTACTACTGTCTGAGTTTACCATTCAATGAAAGCGTCCATAAAGGGTACATAAAGAAGATGAAATAAGATATTGGTTTCACGGTCTCAGAAACACTTTTGACACATCGATTCATCTAGGGGGAGAGAACCGAGTGCTTCTTTCCTCCATGCATGCAAATAGTCCATACACTCCCGGTTGTAGTCTTGATCACAGTAGCAGTCAGGGTCATATTTCACTATAAGCTTGAACGCCTTACCAGTACCTCCCTGTAAATGCTCTAAATAAGGATCTGTAAGATCGTTCCCAAGTCACAACTTCTCATCCATGGAATCTCATAACATAGGTTTCATTAGCATATCAATATGTCGAAACCTTCGTCTCTTCTTTCGGAAACCGTACACACTAAAATCAGGTCGTAGAGAAACCGCGCTTTGATGTGACCTTTCTCCGTCGTAGCTTGTAATTGTGCCAACTCTTCACCTAGTCGTCTATCTATTCTTCTGTCATCGAGGACACTAGTGATTCCTTCCCGGTACAAAGCATCAGGTATACCAACTTCACAAAATACTTCCATGGCTACGACTAAACTTCTTACCGCATCACTGGATCCGATGGTTGGAACAAAGTCGAGTGGACCGAGATGACATTTTCTTTGAACGACTTGAGATATCCAGTGCCTACTAAAAGTCTTTGATAGATTCCCGAGTGGTGCACCATCAATGCAGCTCGGCCTTGCCACACCTAAGGTGATATCTGCCATAAGTTCGTTGGGTAAATTAGCCAGAGAAGATATTCCGATGTTCGCCATCTTCACTAGGTTTTTTATTTTTCTTTTGTCTCAGTCTTCTAACTCTGTGTTTTCCTTTATTGTAGAAGACAACTTAAGTAGAGAAGTGGGTTTAATAGATATAATGATGCAATTGGAGCAATAAAGGACGACCTAATGATAATTTAATAGGCAACTAGACGACTACTGTTAGAGTGGGTTAATGCATTGAATTGATTTGATACAAAACCGTATTTCGTAAGAGAAGAAGAAGAAGGTGTTGTAAATTTTTATTTTGTTGGCAGGTTGTAAATTAAATTAATGTGATACAAAACTGTGCAAATAAATTAAATAAGTATTCTGTAAGAACTCAAGTTAGGATTGATAAACAGGAAATAATGTACGACTTAGGATTGAAAAAGGAAATTATGTTTGACTGGACTACTATAAACAAGAAATTATGGACAACTGGACTAACTAAACGTAGGAGTAATTAACATGAATAAACAAGTCTTACAATAAAAGTTCAACTATTAATTCCTAAAGCCAAGGGTTCATAAAGGGTTCATAAAGAGAATGAATTAAGAGATTAGTTTCACGTTCCCAGAAACATCTCTGACACATTAGATCATTAGGGGGGTCAAACTCGACTGCTTCGGCCCTTCATCCATACGCTTCGTCCATATAGTCTCGGTTTCCCTCTGGATCATCATAGTTACAATCGGGATAATAGTTCACTAGAATATCAACGACCTTACTTATAGCTCCCTGTAACTGATCTAAATAATTAACCGTAAGATTGTCACTCAGTCGCGCCATCTGACGCATGGATTCTAGCAACGTTGGTTTCATTAGCGTAGCCAAAATGTTGAAACATTCGTCTCTTCTTTTTCTTTTTTCAAGAACCGAACAGACTAGAATCAGACCGTAGAGAAAAACCGCGCTTTGATGTGACCTTTCTCTCCAGCGACTTCCATTGTGCCAGCCCTTCATTTGCTCTCTCCCTTCTTCTGTTGTCGAAGAAGGAAGTGATTCGTTCCCGGTACAGTGCATCGGGATTCCTAGCGTCATAAAATTGTGTCATGGCTACGACTAAACTACTTACCGACTAACTGTCTCCGATGGTTGAAACAAATTTCAGTGGACTTAGATGACATTCCCTTCAAATGCGTTGAGATTTCAAGTGCCTTCGAAACGCTTGGGATACCTTCCTGAGTTTTGCACCATCTTCGTAGCTCGACCTCATCACGCGTAAGGTGATATGTGCCATAAGTTCGTCGGGTAGATTAGCGAGAGAAGAAGTTTTGTTCGCCATGCTCACTGTGTTTGATTTTTATTTCATCTCGCTATTCTTTCCGTGTTTTTCATTTTATTGAAGAAGATAACTGCTTCTTAAATAAGGTTAAGAGGAGAAGGGTTGCAAAATGATGTGATACAAAACCGCTGAAAAGATACTAAATAATTCATACTCTATTTGGGCCTATTTTCAAAATCAATTTTGGCCTTTTTCAAACATAAACATAATACTCATTAAAATTAACTAACTTTACTCATTAACATAAACATTATACGACATAAACAACATAGACATAATACGAGGGAAACATAAAAAAGAGAACATTCCCGTCGGCGAAAACGTAAAAATTTTAAAAATTCAAATAACTGAACATAGTTGTTTACATGAAATGAGTAGTTGCAGATCCCTAACAGTTGTCTTTTGACCTTGTTACAGAATGTTTAGTTGAACCTACCCATAATCTATTAATTTGCAGTTGTCCACGTCATTTTAGTATTTTAATCATGATTTCTAATGTTTCTGTATAAAATTATTGCATAATCAAATAATTCAAAGGTTTGACATCATTCTAGTCATAAGATGATATAAGGTTCCATCTAATGTGAATGGTTGTCTACATGAAACCATTAAACCAAATATAAAACTCACGATTTCATTAAAACTTTGATGAAATCATCATTCATGTAGTCATAAAAATTTAATTTAAACATAATTCACGAATTCATAAACCAAATTTAACATAATCGCCATTTATTTTGATATTTGCTTTAATTATCCTGAAATATGAAATTATTTTATTCCTTAAAAATAGAGAGGAGCTTTGAATTCAATGCTTCCTCTTTTTGGGTAAGCTGACATGAGTTTTTTTTTAATGAAACTATCCCTTTTGAAGGAAAAACGAGGAAGAAACAATGAACTGATGTGGTACTTGTAATTGTACTTGTATGACCTACCTGGGTACTCAAGTGCTATTAGTATTATTCGGATCAATGGCTGAAATGCAATTGATATGAAATTAGTATTATTCAGAAACTCTAGACTTTATTCAATATTGCAATTGTTCGTCATCTGACAATCAATTGTGGACTTATTTTATTATTGTGTGCCTATTTTATTTTATTAAATGTATGATATCACCTTGCATGCAACAAATGATATACCCTTGCATCAGTCAGTCGAATATATTAGTCCAGTTGTACATAGTCCAATTTTTAATTATTACACACATTTATCAATTCAATTAAATAAACTCAATTTAACATTCATCCCCTTTTCATTTGTAACTTTTTGTATCAAATCAATTAAATAAACTAATTTAACACTCATCCCTTTTCATTTGTACCATTTTGTATCAAATCAATTAAATAAATTCAAATAACACTCATCCCTTTTCATTTGTACCCTTTTGTATCAGATCAATTAAATAAATTCAAATAACACTCATCCCTTTTCATTTGTACCTTTATGTATCAAATCATTTAAATAAACTCAATTTAACACTCATCCATTTTCATTTGTAACATTTTGTATCAAATCAACTAAATAAATTCAAATAACACTCATCCCTTTTCATTTGTACCGTTTTATATCAAATAACCAACATTAATTGGAACATTTTCCTTAATTAATCACACCTCTTCTTATCTTTATTAAGAAAAAAACGGACAGAGAACTCAACCACATTGCCGATTGAAGATGGCGAGAAGACATCAAGTTTCTCTCACTGATTCTACACGATCAACAAAAAGAATAAATTTAATTTACAACTTATTCAAAAATTGCAACCCGTCATTTAAAATGTACGGTTTTGTATCAAATCCGTCATTTAAATCAATTGCAACCCGTCATTTAAAATCGACTTTTTAATTCAACCAACCAACCAGTCTAACAGTAGTAGTCCAACATTATTACGTTGTTTGGATTACCCAACCAAAACTCTAGTCGCACCCATTGATTCAAAATAAATATCAATTATATTAGCAATAGGTGTCATTCATTGCTCCCATCAAATCATTTTATCTTACATTAAACCCACTACTTTTTCTTTTCTTCGTTAACTTCCTCCATTAACTTCCTCCGTTAACTTCCTCCATTATCCTGTCTTCACTAAAACGGAAAAACTTTCAAAATATTGTCCGAATGAGTTTCTCTTAATAATCTGCCCGACCTTCTTCTCCAAGAAATCTGTCTACGTGTCGCTGATTATCCGTTCTCCGATATTTGAAGTCTCGAATGAGTGTCCAAAGCCTTTAAAAACACGCCAACTCTAAATACGCTAAACTCCTTTATTCTTGAGTCCCTTATTCTCGGTGGAATGTTAAACCGTTACGCCATTTGTCCAAGCGACTAAGGAGATTTTGTAGGTCTAGAAACGTTGAAGCTTTGTACCAGACAAGACTCTAACAATACTTCTCCCGAAAAACCAATATGTATTGGAAATTCTGGTAATAACAATGTTTAGTTATCTGGAGTTAAAAAAATACTATGATGGTTATGTTGCTTTATATATCATCTTTTTGATTCGTGTATGAAAGTAGTGATAAGAGAAGAGAAAGAATATTCAAACAGTTAGCAGACGCTGCAAACAAAGAAAACACACAAGCATAGTATGTTTATGGGTTTATCCTTCGAAGCAATGACGGTGAATCGAAGCAAAAGGGTTTTGACATCTTATCTTTTTTTTTTATAAAACCCATGTTATCACACACGATGGAGGAGATCGAAAATATTCGGGAAAGTATTGAGGAAGTTTTATGGATGGGTAGACCGATGGCAGAAGAACTCATAAGAAGCTATGTTCGTGATAGTTGCCAATGTGGCACGAACAGCTTATTACGGCGTGGTCGTGGTTGGGATGGTTATGGCGATATGTTCGACAAGCTTATTTCTACTTCTACCCTATGCCACATTTGTTTGTGGGACACTAAAGTTTTACTTTGCTTGTCCTTCCGTCGGTGAACTTTTATTTATGTTTATGCTTATGTTTCAGCATTTATTCTTATATTTATGCTTATGTTTATGGGGTGATCAAGATACATTTGCTCCTTAATTAGAAGATTGATGTTTCTCTCCTCTTATTAAAAACATTTCTTTTTTAATGTTGTGTTTTCTTAAGTTGGTGATGCCTATGTGATGAAGGAAAAAACGAAAAATTTATTTCGGTTATAACACAACATCTCTAAGTTGTACCAATTGTCATTCAAATTATTATAAATGTGTCACAAATCCCGTAATTTTCTGACAAAATTTAAAAAATTATGCTCATGAATGGCTACGGAAACGTATATTCTGTATAGTGGACTACTGAGCATAACGTTTAAGCTCGGTCGGACTCGGAAGAGGTGTTGTTGGAGCTTCGATTTTGCGTTTTAGGTCGACGAAATTATAGAAATTTTGGGAAATTAGGGATATCCCTGGTCAAAATTAGATGGTAACTAGCACTAGGCGTGTTAGTGAGAGTGAGGTGATGGGAACCTTCTTTTTATTTGTTTATTTAATTAATGGAGAAGGGCTCTTATTTTGATTGCACATTCATTTAAATGAAAGATGACACTCAGCCACACACGGTGGCACTCAGCTTTGTAAACCTCTTCATTGTGACATTTCAACCACGCGCTCCAGAATATTCTATCTAGGTGATGTTCGTTTTCTGAGATGAATCTATATCTGGATAGACTGTTTGAATGCATATATACATATATATATATATGTATGTACATTTAGAAGCTCCATCTAAATGTATGTTATTTTAACAAGATTTTAATGATCTAAATTATATTTTAAATTAAAAGGTGAATTCTCATGTGAATCTCGGATAAAATTACAGAGTACCATAAATTTTTATTCGACCAATCACACTCGAAAATCATGTTTTTCACAAAAATACACGGGAAATCACGTTTATCCCGAAAAACACATAAAACAATTTTTTCTCAGAAAAACACTAAAAATCATGTTTTTCACGGAAAAACACGTTTTCCTTGAAACATCACGGAAAATCACGTTTACCCCGAAAAACATGGAAAATCATGTTTACCCCGAAAAACATGGAAAATCAAGTTTTGGCAAGAAAAATCATGTTTCCCTAGAAAATAACGTCTTTTCCCATAAAATCATGTCTTCACATTTTTCCTAGAAAAATGATTTTCAGGAGAAAACGTCATTTTCAGGAGAAAACGTGATTTTAAGGAGAAAACATGATTTTCCGTGTTTTTTCGGGTGAAAAACTTGATTTTTCGTGTTTTTCCGTATTTGATTCCGATTTTTTTCCTGAAAAATGTGATTTCCATGTTTTTCTGGGGAAAACGTGATTTTTCAATGAAAAATGTGATTTGACGTGTTTTCAAAAGTGATTTGGCTTGATTTTTCCTGAAAAAGTGATTTTCTTTGTATATCGGGAAAACTCCGATTTTTTGTGTTTTCCGGGAAGACATGGTTTTTGTTCTTTTTTTTAGAAAACGTGATTTTCCTTGTTTTTTTGGAAAACGTGATTTTCCTTGTTTTTCTGGAAAAACGTGATTTTCCTTGTTTTTATGGAAAACATGATTTTTTTTGTTTTTTCGAAAAACCCGTTATTTTCCTGGGATAACGTGAATTTCCGGGGGAAAACTTGATTTTCAGGGGAAATCATGATTTCCTGTGTTTTTCGGAACAACACGGTTTTCCGTGTTTCCCCAAAAAAACTTTATTTTACGTGTTTTTTTGGGAAAAACATGATATACGTGTCTTTTTGAGAAAAACATGATTTTACGTGTTTTTCTAGGAAAAGCGTGATTTTCCTTTTTTCTCGAAAACCGTGATTTTGTTAGAAAAACGTGATTTTCCGGGGATAGTGATTTTTTCGGGGAAAAACGCGATTTTCAAGAGAAAAACGTGATTTTCCGAAAAAACATTTTTCCATGTTAAACTCATTGAGATGCATCTAGATGCATCTTCAACCTTCATTGAGATCTATCTCAAAAATTTTACCTAAACTTGAAACTCATTTAGATGGTTCTTCATGAGTCATTTATTAACACTAAACAAACATCATTTTATAGCCTTATCCCTAAATTTGAAACTCATTTTTTGGGTCATTTATTCCTAGTTTAAATTTAAGTATCTATTATATTAAAACAGAATAAATCTACTACAAA
>OVAU01003168.1:0-11411 GCA_900406315.1 Biscutella laevigata subsp. laevigata
CCCCCTCCTCCGGAACCGAAACTGTCTTTTGCTATTTCAGCCGGAAGAAACACGCACATCAACCATGGGATCATATGCAGTAGCGGTCTACATGCATCTCTAACTCTCTTCTCACTCTNTATCACCAGGATTCTCGTTTTGTGGAATGACTCGTTCGTCTTTCCCCCTCCTCCGGAACCGAAACTGTCTTTTGCTATTTCAGCCGGAAGAAACACGCACATCAACCATGGGATCATATGCAGTAGCGGTCTACATGCATCTCTAACTCTCTTCTCACTCTCGGGTGTCATGTATCTGATGATTGAATCGTAGACATCAATTCTATCCTTCAACAGGTCAACGTGATATGCCACCCAATGATAGTCCGAAACATTGATTACCCCGTAGAGGTAGTCCACATCTCTCGCCCACATCTTCTCCGTCTCTAGTCCGAACGGCTACCTACGGTTAACCAAATCTCGATACCCTTCGGAGAATTTGTAGTTTTGCGGTTTGAACTTGAACTGTTCGTAGTCGAATGTCGTCCACTAGTCTTGGAACGAAGCATCTATAAAAGCGTTGCGCTCAGACCAGATGGGGTTGGTTTTTGCTTGGACTTTTTGATGAGGAGTCTAATATACACAGCGATATGCTGTAAAAATCAGAGTAAAATATCATAACCCAGCCGCCACATATTAAATAAACCGGCCATCAATGCATAATGTAACTCAGCCGTGAGGTATACTTACTTGGTTGTTCAGCCATCCATATTCTCCCTTAGGTATCTGGCTAATCCTCTATTCGTGCGACTAGGACATTGAAGAACGCACAATCATCGAGGGACTCTGTTTGCAGTGGTTTGCCCCTGTACAATTAAACACAGATCAATTTATGCAGATTTAATTTAATTTTGGCTTATATACAGATTGTATTAAGGGTCCATACTTGTATTGCTGCATGTAATCCCATAATTTCCCCCCTTCTCTCCGCATCAAAATCTTCTAGAGGATCATATATCGCTGGTGAAGGTGTTATATTCTTCCTCAAGCACGACTCCCCATTCGGCCCAATGTACGGAAAAACTGCGTTTTTGGGGCCACGACTCTCCCGATAACCTTTCATCATTTCAAACCTCGTTTAGTGACGTGGATTTGTTAATTACAACTTAATCAACCACAATATACACGTGGAATACGGTTATGTAACATAACTCAGCTATTAGTGACGTGGATTTATTGATTAAATACAAGCAAGGGTGTCTTTCGTAATTTACTAGGGTGTGAAAACATTCTAGTAATTTTTGAAAGATTTCTGTTACGCTCGAGTAATATTCCAACTTTTTGTACTATTTCAGTCATTTTCTCTAGTTTGTTAATGAGTTTTTTTGCTCACTTTTGGGTGTTCGTGTACGTACGAACTTGTGAAGAACTGATTTACATCTATTTTAGTTCACCTCTAAAAAATATATATTACTAACTAATAGATCTCGATTATACATTCATGTTTTGTGGTTATAATGTTGTGGCTACTATTTTGACCATATACCATGTGTTCAAGCTTTTGTGGTGTACTTTTTTATGTATTCTATCTAACCAAAAGGCTCATGATCTTTCTTTGTTGGGTTCTTTCACCAGATACAAGCTTAAGAAATCTAACCCAAAGAAAAGGTTAAGAAATCTAACTCAAAGGTTCATGATCTTTCTTTCTAAGGTTCTTTCGATACACTTGTTTTCAATATATATTCATCTTTTTCTTGAAAATTCATGAGTCTAGCCAAGGACAAGCGTTTAAGACACACCAATCTAAAAGAATCTGATAAACTCAATTTTACTATAGATTAGTAAAACGGTTGTCAATGTAGTATAGTGGGGGGGGGGAAAGAATGTCGAACCAATCTAAGGTGGTAAGAACACACTAGTTCTATGATGCTAATTCGCTAAGTCTAAATCGAGGGGATGTGTTTGTCACTTACAATCTTAATTAAGTAGATTAAATAAAATGAACGAAATACAAAAGTTTAACTAAGAAGTCAACGAGATCGAAGTGAGCGTAAATTCAAGGAATTAAAGCAAGCATATGGACCAGGGCAATCGAAATGGGCAGTCAATTGAGTTACTAATGATGTTCATTTTCACAATCTAGGTTGTCTTATGTCTAAGAATATCAATTTTAGGCTAGTTCACTCTCGTGATAAAAGCCCCTTTCTTAATCATGCAACCACACAATCTCTTGGCTAGTTGCATAGTTATGAAGCAATAGGTGCAATTTCATACAACAATCTACCAACCCTAACACAATATCTTGGAAAGGATCAATAAACAACATAATTATTTGGTTGGGGAATTTCATCGAACACCTCTCGGGCATGAAATTCCCTTGGTTCATATATAAGGTGATAAATCAAATCTAAGCATTAAGATCAATAATCATGAAGAAGACATTGTTCTAATCATTCATAAACATCAAAAGCAATCAATCAACAACCCTAATCTACCCTAATACATAGGCTATAAAGACTACTCACACATCATGAACAAAACAGTTTTGAGGTTTTTGTGCATGGGGTGAAGGATAGAAATAAAAACAGGGAGAATAGAAATCAAAGAATGAAATTAAATTGCAATAGAGTAATCAAGTAGTTTCACTGCATAGCCTCCTGAGAGAGAATTCTAAAACTGAAAAACTAGATAGAAAACTTGATACTAGGGTTTTTGTTCTTGGGCCCTTTTATACTAGGCCAAAATAAAACATAAAAAGGAAATTTGGTTTTGTTTCGTTGGGTCTCCGCCGGTCAGTGCAGACCGGTGCACTTGACCGGCGGTCTTCCTCCGAAAGCTTCTGTTTGGACTCCGCCGGTCTGGTGCACACCGCCGCACGTGACCGGCAACCTTCATACGGGATCTTTTGTTTGGACTCCGCCGGTCTGGTTTGACCGGCGGCCTTGGCTGGCGCATCTCCTCTGTATTCCACTCCCGTATTGCTTCATAATGCTCCATAATGCTCAGTTTGCCGCCTTAATCTCCTCTGCACCTGAAATGCCAAATACTATGCAAATGCGACCGAGAACACTCTAAAATGCATCATAAACTAGTACAAAACAAATGAAAACCGATAGATAAAACCATAAAAATACCCACACATCAACTCCCCCAAACTTATCATTTGCTTGCCCTCAAGCAAAACAAATTTAAAACTAAAGGTTGAGGTTTGGGAAACAAGAACCAAGCAGCCTAAAGTCGTCGATGAGAGCGTTTTCAACCTAGCATAACAACTCATCTCATCATCCAAGCAATATTATCGTCCGCTATCATTACTGCGCCTAGTCTATCCACTTAACTAGCCTATGATGCTTTCCTACATTCAATTAAGCAAGAGTGAAATATGATCAAATGAATGCACAAGGGTTTCAATCTGTTCGGTGTGAAGGGGATTCCAATGCAAAAGAGAAGGTTTAAGGCACTCAAATAGATGTTCTCTATTGTCACTCTCTATACTTTCAGGTTTTTTTGCAAAATTAGAATCACTTTAATCAAATAAGGAGAGCTCACGTAGGTGTTTAGGCCAAGGGTGCAAAAGGGTTAGAGGGAATCATCCTAAAAATGAGAATGACTGATTTGGGCTAAGAGTGTTTCGGTCTAAAGTCCTCAAATTTGTGCTTGAAATAAGCAAATACCATGGAACACAAGTACAACAATTGATCATACCGATTAAAGTTCATGCTTAGACTCATATACTATTGAAAGCAATCTTAGGCTAGCAAGTTTCACAGACAATGGACTTGGCTTTTTAAACATCAGGATATATTGCTTAAGAATTTCAACACTTTTCGAGACTATTAAGCCAAAATCGATGATCTAGAGTAAAGGCATTGCGTTTCTTTCTTGAAAACATGAAATGCGAGCTAAATGATACTCAATCCTAAACTAAATGCAATGCAATCCTAGATGCAAAACCAGAATAAAAACGAATGAAATTTTGAAATTTTGAAAATTTTGAGTTTTTTTAGAAATATAAGATGTAATGCTAATGATTGATGTTTTCAGAGAAATATAAGATGCAATGCTAATGAGACTAAATCATAAAACACATTACCAAACAATCATTAGATGAGGGGTGACTCCTCCTCCAAACATAAATCACACAGTCCATGTGTGTCCAAGTCTGAAGAAAGGAACCGAAAATAGAAGAACAAATATGGTAACTGACAAAGGTGAGAATGATACCTTGTGCGCGGGTTGTATTGCCAAATCCTGACTGAGAATATTTGAATGTGCCAAGTCTAAACAACTAAAAAAAAGTAAAACGAAAATACATAAAATCAAAGCATATAAATAAAAGGATAACAGGGGATTTCCTCCCAAGTGAGCTTGTTTAGCGTCTCTGAGCTTGACGTTTTTCTTTCCTCATTGGAATGTTGGTGGGTTAGAAAGAGAGAAGGCTTCTCCCTTTTTTGTACTCTCATTCGCCATGTAAGGTTTCAGTCGATGACCATTAACCACAAACTCTTCGCCCTCCTTGTCCAACACGACAACTGCTCCATATGGACGAGCTTCCCTTACTGTGAATGGTCCGACCATTTCTATCTGAGTTTTCTTGGGAATAGTTTCAGTCTCGAGTTATAAAGCAGAACCAGGTCGCCATTTTTGAAATACTTTTGTTGGATTTTCTTATCATGAAAGGCTTTAGTGCGTTTCTTGTAGATCCTTGCACTATCATAAGCGTCGAGTCTGATTTCATCTAGCTCCTCTAGTTGCATTTCCCGTCTTTCTCTTGCGAATTTCACATCGAAGTTCAGACGCTTTACTGCCCATAATGCTTTGTACTCTAGCTCTACTGGCAAATGACATGCCTTCCCATACAACATATTAAAAGGTGTAGTGCTTAGAGGAGTCTTGAACGATGTCTTATAAGCCCACAAGGCGTTATCCAATTTCATTGACCAGTCTTTACGACTTACCCCCACTGTTTTCTCAAGAATGGCCTTGATTTGTCTATTAGAGACTTCGACTTGGCCACTTGTTTGAGGGTGGTATGGGGTTGCTACCTTGTGCTTGACACCATGTTTCTTTAACATGCTATCAAAAACATTATTTATGTAATGTGATCCACCATCGATGATTACTACTTTTGGCGTTCCGAACCTAGGGAAAATCATAGTCTTGAACGTTTTGAGAACTACCTTAGCATCATTCGTGGGGCTTGCAATTGCTTCAACCCATTTTGAGACATAGTCTACCGCTACCAAGATAAATTTATTCCCATAGGAGGATGAGAATGGTCCCATGAAGTCGATGCCCCGCACAACAAACACCTCGACTTCCATTATCGGGTTTTGAGGCATCTCATTCCTCTTACCGATGTTCCCCCTCCTCTGGCAAGTGTCGCATCTTTTTATGAATCGATGAGTGTCCTTAAACATAGTAGGCCACCAAAAACCTGCTTGTAGGATTTTTGCGACAGTCTTGAAGTTTGCGAAGTGACCCCCATAGGTCGATCCATGACAGTGAGTTAAGATTCCTTCGACTTCCTCTTCTGCTACGCATCTACGATATAAGCCATCCTTACTTATGGTGTACATATATGGTTCATCCCAATAATACCTTTTAACTTCCTTCAAGATCTTTTTCCTTTGATATCCTTCAAGTGCTGGTGGCTCTATTCCACATTCCAGATAGTTCACTATATCTGCATACCATAGTTCGTTAGACTGAATGATGGCTATCGACCTCACGACATAACTTGGGCCCAAAGGTCCCTTGACATCGACGAGGGTCCCTAGCGCCATAAGTTGTTCTTCTGACATTGAATAATTTATAGGTACCTCATCGAAAACCCACAACCTGGCTAGGTGATCTGCTACACCATTTTCAATCCCCTTTTTGTCTCTAATCTCAAGGTCGAATTCTTGAAGTAAGAGGATCCACCTAAGCAACCTTGGCTTGGCGTCCTTTTTGGCCAGGAGGTGTCAGCATGGTCTGTGAAGACGATTACATTGGACCCCACCAAGTATGACCTGAACTTCCCAAAGGCGAACACGATTGCTAGCAACGCTTTCTCAATCGTGGCATACTTAGTTTGAGCTTCATCCAAAGTCTTGCTGGCATAATATATAACATGCAGCTTCTTGTCCTTCCTCTGGCCTAGGACTGCTCATACTGTGTAGTCACTCGCATCACACATTATTTCAAAAGGGAGAGTCCAGTCTGGTGGTTGCACAATCGGGGCACTTATTAGCTCTTTCTTGATGCTTTTGAATGCATGCATGCATTCATCATCAAAATGAAATTCAGTCTCCTTACAGAGCAACCTTGTCAGGGGTCTTGAAATCCTAGAGAAATCCTTAATGAATCTCCTGTAAAAACTTGCATGTTCTAAGAAGCTTATGATACCTTTAACTGAATTTGGGGGTCCTAGATTAATCATCACATCGATTTTGGCTTTGTCAACCTCAATCCCTGCTTCTGATATTTTGTGACCCAAAACAATTCCATCTCTAACCATAAAATGACACTTTTCCCAGTTCAGAACCAAGTTGGTTTCCTCACAGCGCTTGAGTACCTTGTAAAGATTAGACAAACAAGCAACAAAAGAAGAACCATGCATAGAGAAATCATCCATAAAAACCTCCACTATTTCTTCTATTAAATCTGAGAAAATGGACATCATGCATCTTTGGAAAGTGGTTGGTGCATTACATAGCCCAAACGGCATCCTTCTATATGCAAAGGTACTATAAGGGCATGTGAATGTGGTATTTCCATAGTCCTCAGGGTGAATGAGATTTGGAAAAATCCAGAATGCCCATCTAGGAAACAATAATATGGGTGGTTTGATAATCTTTCTAGCATTTGCTCAATGAAAGGTAAAGGGAAATGATATTTTCTTGTAGCTGCATTTAATTTTCAGTAATCGATGCACATCATGTGTCCAGTTATGGATATGGTGGGTATCAGCTCATCATTATCATTCTTAATAACTATGATTCCACATTTCTTTGGAAAAACATGTACATGAAAAATCCAATTGCTGTCCGGAATTGGGTAAATTATTCCAGAATCTAAGAGTTTTAAAATTTCCTTTATCACTACCTCTTTTAAATTCATATTCAATCTTCTTTGGTGCTCAATTGAAGACATGGATTCATTTTCTAAGTGTATTCTATGCATGTAAAAAGAAGGGGAAATCCCCTTAATATCATCTAGAGAATAACTAATAGTCTTCCAAAAACGCTTTCGCTCTCTAACCAGGCAATTGATTTCATCATCATTCAATGCATCATTAACAATTACTGGGTAGGTGGAGTTTGTCCCCAAGAAAACATACTTGAGCCCCTTAGGGTTGTAAGTTGGAACTTTGGTTGAGGATTCTTCCTCAACTATGGTTTTACCCTTAGCTTTCTTGTCAGCTAATTCTTTAGCTTTTCGTGCAAGTTCCTCAACTTCTTCATCGACTTTATCAGAGTTATCCTCCTGAATTTCCTCTATACTGTCATCATCCTCTATTGGAATAGCCATCCCCCTCCCACTATGTTTCCCATCGTCCTCGATAGGAGACCTAGGAGGCAGAGCTTTCCCACTTCTTAGGGTTATAGCTTGCACGAATTCAGGTGATGCAGTTTGATGCTGCTCTCATACAGTATTTGAATTTTTTAGGTGGTGAATTTCTTGATCCATGACATGCATATCTGATGCCATTTGCTCAAACTTGTTGCTCAAATCGTAGTAGGAAGTGTCTACTTTGTTTTGTCTTTCATTCTTAAATTCTCCAAAATCTAATTCTGACCTTTGCTGACCTTCAAAAAGAAGTTTAAGCAGGATATTTGTGGATTCTTGTGGTGTCTGAATACAGGGTTGGGGAGGGAACCTTGTAGGGAGTGGATGGTAGTCATATGCTTGATAATTGTTGAGTAGTCGGGAAAGGAATTGTTCGGGTAGAGGTTGCAGTGCAAAGGAAAGGATCTGGTTGTTATGATGAGGTACATTGTAACCCAAAAACTTAACCTCTTCATCAGCAGTTTGTTGCAAGTGACACTCATTGTCTTCATTGTTTTTCTTGTAGTCTGCTCTGTAGCGAAGAGCTGCATGTTCCGTGCGTCAATATTACCGACTGTCTGATTGTAGTCCTAATGTGAGTAATTAACCTGAGCAACAATATTAGGTTCACAACTCTCGTTGTAGGTGTATTCACTTTGAGCCAAACTTTCAATCAACATGTAGCCCTCATCATAAGTTTTGTCAACGAAGCTTCCCGAGCTCGTTGTATGCAACATCATTTTGTATGGTCTCAAGAGTCCCTTATGGAATGTGTTGAGAATGGATTCTTAAGGAAAATCAAGATGTGGACATTGGTGAATGTACCCTTTGAAACGACCCCATGCTTCATATAAGGTTTCTGAATAAGTTTGGGAGAAGGTGGAGATGTCCGTTCTGATTTTGGTTGTTTTAGCTGGTGGGAAGAATGCTGAGAGGAACGCTTGTTTGCAGTCCACCCATGTCAGTATCGAGTTTGGTTCAAGGTTTCTTTCCCAGTCGTGTGCTAGACCTTTTAGTGAGAAAGGGAACAACCTTAGTTTGTAGGCGTCTTAAGTGACGTTTACCATCTTCACTGTTTGACAGATCATGTCAAAATAGTCCAAAGGTTCCTAAGGGTTCTCAGAATGATACCCATGGAACTGGTTGTTCATAACCAATTTCAGTTGATTCTCTTTAATCTCAAAGTTTGGGGCTTCCACTGGTGGTGCCCTTATTCCTTGGCGATCACCATGCGCATTAGGCGTGTTGGTCTCGCCAATTTTCCGAACGATTTGTGCCTCCATTTGAAAGGTGTTACCTGAAATCAGAGACAAAAATATGGTGTATTAGTAATATTTATATAGAGACATAGTCCCAAGGAAATGCAAAGAAGTAATGGCTATTACTAGCACCCAATATGGCAACGACGCCAATTGATAAACTCAATTTTACTATAGATTAGTAAAACGGTCTTCAATGTAGTATAGTGGGGGAAGAGAATGTTGAACCAATCTCAGGTGGTAACAACGCACTAGTTCTATGATGTGAATTCCCTAAGTCTAGGTGCAATCGAGGGGATTTGTTTGTCACTAACAATCCTAATTAAGCAGATTAAATAAAATGAATGAAATATAAAAGGTCAACTAAGAAATCAACGAGATCGAAGAGAGCGTAAATTCAAGGAATTAAAGCAAGCATATGGACCAGAGCAATCGAAATGGGCAGACAATTGAGTTACTAATGATGTTCATCTTCACAATCTAGGTTGTCTTATGTCTAAGAATCTCAATTTTAGGCTAGTTCACTCTCGTGATAAAAGCCCCTTTCTTAATCATACAACCACACAATCTCTTGGCTAGTTACATAGTTATGAAGCAATAAGTGCAATTTCATACAACAATCTACCAACCCTAATACAATCTCTTGGAAATGATCAATAAACAACATAATTATTTGGTTGGGGAATTTCATCGAACACCTCTCGGGCATGAAATTCCCTTGGTTCATATATAAGGTGATAAATCAAATCTAAGCATTAAGATCAATAATCATGAAGAAGACATTGTTCTAATCATTCATAAACATCAAAAGCAATCAATCAACAACCCTAATCTACCATAATACATAGGCTATAAAGACTACTCACACATCATGAACAAAACCGTTTTGAGGTTTTTG
This sequence comes from Biscutella laevigata subsp. laevigata, assembly GCA_900406315.1. Lineage (NCBI taxonomy): Eukaryota > Viridiplantae > Streptophyta > Magnoliopsida > Brassicales > Brassicaceae > Biscutella > Biscutella laevigata. Next base: position 9,669 of record OVAU01003168.1, read on the forward strand.
TTCATGGGGTGAAGGATAGAAATAAAAACAGGGAGAATAGAAAACAAAGAATGAAATTAAATTGCAATAGAATAATCAAGTTGTTTCAATGCATAGCCTCCTGAGAGAGAATTCTAAAACTGAAAAACTAGATAGAAAACTTGATACTAGAGTTTTGTTCTTGGGCCATTTTATACTTGGCCAAAATAAAACATAAAAAGGAAATTTGGTTTTGTTTTGTCGGGGTCTCTGCCGGTCAGTGCAGACCGGTGCACTTGACCGGTGGTCTTCCTCCGAAAGCTTCTGTTTGGACTCCGCCGATCTGGCGCACACCGCTGCACGTGACCGGCGGCCTTCATACGGGAGCTTCTGTTTGGACTCCGCCGGTCTGGTTTGACCGGCGGCCTTGGCCGGCATCATCTCCTCGTATCTCTTTGTTTGTCTTGTGTCGGTCTGGCTTAACCGGCGGGCTTGGCCGACGCATCTCCTATGTATCTCTTTGTTTGGTGCGCGCCCGTCTTGCTTGACCAGCGGACCTGGCCGGCGCATCTGCTCTGTCCGGGACTTAGCCATATTCCACTCCCATATTGCTCCATAATGCTCCACAATGCTCAGTTTGCCGCCTTAATCTCCTCTGCACCTGAAATGCCAAATACTATGCAGATGCGACCTAGGACACTCTAAAATGCATCCTAAATTAGCACAAAATGAATGGAAACCGACAGATAAAACCATTAAAATACCCACACACCAGAATCTCAGAAGAAGTCTGGTGCTATTGTGACTTCTCCTCCTCTTCATGTTCATGGTTTGTATGATGGTTGTTTTTTCGTGTTTGGCGATGGGAAGCCTTTACTTTCCCGGGAGCTCTCTGATTCCATAAAAATTGATATTGACTTGACTTGTTCAATATGTATGGTTAGCAACTTCAAAGAATCTCCTAAAATCTCTTAGTTGACTTTGTAGTAGTCTGAAATATAGAAGAAAAGTATCAGCCTATAAGAATCAAGTCTTAACTTTATTGTGGCATGGTGATCTTCCAATCGCTTATGGCACAATCCCATTTTAGAGATCAAATCTTTTCTTTAGCACTTGATTGAAAGAATCTTGTACAAAGTATGAATCTATTGAATGATATGTTATGAAATAGGACACGGTATTTGATCCAATATCTTTGACTTGTGCTCACATATATTTCTATATGTGTACTTGCTTTGTTGCATCTGTTAATGTAGTTGATGGCTTGGATTAATGCAGGTTCTATCTTTTATTGTTTTTGAGTTAATGTAGGTTCTACGTTTTGTTTCTATTTTTTAAATTGTTTGCTTGATATTGTGCTGATATTTATTGTTTATATTAACAGATCATCAACGATCATGAGACCGAAAGATTAAGAGGATTCAGATCATCACATTCAAAGATGAAAAATCCATAAAAGATGCAAATAAGGGAATAAGCAGATAAGAGCCCAATGTCGCGTTTTAAAATCTAGGAATAAATGGTCTTTAATGAATCTAGGGAATGAACAGACAAGGGCTCAAGAGGAATTAAATTCATCGCGTTTTTAAATTCATGAATATATGGTTAATTCATCGTGACCGGTTCACATTTCCATACGAAGAATTGTCTTATTTCCGACCATAGTTTTAAAACTTTAAATTCAATGGGATGTAGTCAATAAATTCTTTAGTATTTCCGATATCTTAAAGAGTAATGCATTATCAATGACTAGGAGAGAACCCGCGTTACACGCGGGTCTTTGTT
>OVAU01003171.1:0-11408 GCA_900406315.1 Biscutella laevigata subsp. laevigata
GTGGCTCCGTGTGTACTCTGGTTTGTCTAAATGTGTTGGGTCGTTGTTTTCTTATCTGTTTTTTAGTACCGGTTTGTTCCGGATATTGTAATTTGTAACGTATGTTTAATATATTTCCTTTGACAANTCGGTCCCGCGTTAAAAAAAAAAAAAAAAAAATCGAAATTACTTTCATATCTTCTTCTTCACGTGAAACTCACGTGTTCCGTGAAAGAGGAAAAAAAGCCCTAAAGGAGTGTCATTTCTCTTGAGAAGCTACTACGAATCGCTGATTAGAGAAGGGAGAGATAGAGAGGTACGTGAATCTTCTTGCTTTCGATCTCTATGCTTATCAAATAAATCTTTGCATGTTAAAGTTTTGGTTTTTCCTTCCAATTTCAATCTGGGTCTGCTCATACCATTTCTAGCTGTTCAAAGATGAACCGAACTGATGCTTAGTTCTTCGATAAGTTGCGAATTTTGTTTTTGGTGTTAGTTTATCTCTATATTAGCTCATTTTTTTGCATTTCTGTGATCCGTGTTAAGCTTGAAGGAAAGAAAAAATGGCAGACCAAGAATCAGATAAGAACATTGAGATTTGGAAGATTAAGAAGCTAATCAAGGGACTTGAAACAGCAAGAGGTAATGGAACAAGTATGATCTCTCTTATCATGCCTCCTAGAGATCAAGTAGCTCGTGTCACTAAGATGCTTGCTGATGAATATGGAACTGCTTCAAACATCAAGAGTCGAGTAAACAGACAATCTGTTTTATCTGCAATTACTTCTGCTCAACAGAGATTGAAGCTTTACAACAAAGTACCTCCCAATGGTCTTGTTCTGTATACAGGCACCATTGTTACCGACGATGGTAAAGAGAAGAAAGTGACTATTGATTTCGAGCCTTTCAAACCCATAAATGCTTCGTTATACTTATGTGACAATAAGTTCCACACCGAGCCTTTGAACGAGCTTTTAGAGTCTGATGATAAGTTTGGTTTCATTGTTATGGATGGAAATGGAACCTTGTTTGGTACTTTGAGTGGGAATACAAGAGAGGTTCTTCATAAATTCACTGTCGATCTTCCTAAAAAGCACGGAAGAGGAGGACAATCTGCACTCCGGTTTGCTCGTCTTAGGATGGAGAAGAGACATAACTATGTGAGGAAAACCGCTGAGCTCGCCACTCAGTTTTACATAAATCCAGCCACGAGTCAACCTAATGTCTCTGGTCTTATACTAGCTGGTTCAGCTGATTTCAAGACTGAGTTAAGTCAGTCAGAACTGTTTGATCCTCGTCTTCAAGCTAAGATATTGAATGTGGTTGATGTTTCTTACGGAGGAGAGAATGGCTTCAACCAAGCAATAGAGCTCTCTGCTGAGATTCTATCTAATGTCAAGTTCATACAGGAAAAGAAACTGATTGGAAAGTACTTTGAGGAGATTAGTCAAGACACTGGAAAATACGTTTTCGGCGTTGATGATACTTTAAAGGCTCTAGAAATGGGTGCTGTTGAAACTCTTATAGTGTGGGAGAATTTAGATATCAATAGGTATGAGTTAAAGAACAACACAACAGGGGAAATTGTGGTTAAGCATCTAGGGAAGGATCAAGAGAACAATCAAAGCAATTTCCATGATGCAGAGACCAATGCAGAGTTGGAAGTTCAGGAGAAGATGCCTCTGCTTGAATGGTTTGCTAATGAGTATAAACGTTTTGGTTGTACACTTGAATTTGTGACTAACAAGTCTCAAGAAGGATCACAGTTTTGCAGAGGTTTTGGTGGAATTGGTGGATTGTTAAGGTACCAGCTTGATATGAGGTCGTTCGATGAATTATCAGATGGTGAAGTGTATGAAGATTCAGACTAAATGTAAGAGAAAATGTGGTATAAGATCTCAAACAAGGATTTGAAGTTTGGGGAATAAAGAAAAACGATAACTTTGTTTGTTATACTTTGTCTTACTCTATGATCTTCCGTTTTCATGTTACCTCTCAAGTTTTTTCTGAAACAATATGGTTAAAAATGTATGAAAAATTTGAAGTTGCTTCTTTGTCTTCAACTCTAAAGCATTTTGGAGCCATTTCTTGTTGCTGCGTTTGTATGTATACTGACTTATCAAAATTAACATTTAACGGTAACTTTTCTGTAAGTAGTCACAATGAGAATCATCATTTATCTTTCCTTGACTAAAATGTTCCACAAGTCTTGAGAATACTGAAAGTTACCGTTGTTCTGCACATTCTCTCACTGATCTTTGTCCTGAAAATTCATGTTCAGACAAGAGCTGGTGCAGTGGAATCTTTGAGTTTTGAAGCAAAATGCAAAGTAGAAGATCCTGTTTATGGATGTGTTGGGATTATTTTTTTACTCCAAACTCGAATTAAAAAAACAGAGAATCAATTAGGCAAAACTCAAGCTGAGTTGCTTTTGCTCAAACCAAACTTTTCTAGTCTCATCAGTAATTTCTGTAGTAAAACATCAACTCCATTTCTTTTACAAAGCACATGAATCTGTTCTACTTTTGCGAGAGCTTTTCTTGTATAGTTACAAAGAAGACCTATGAATATATATGTCAAGACTCAAGAGACACTGAAACTTCAAAATCAGCCTTAATATGATACTGGCTCGGAGCTGCACGCCTTTCATCCACTCGATCCGTGCATTCAGTACCAAATGAAGTATTCCGGTTTGGATCAGAATCCAGAGAATCAACCAAGCTTGAAACTTTGTGCACTTCAAAGGCTTTCTCCAACAGTTGGATCATACACGCATTATGTTCATAAATGGGAGTTATACCGTAAACTTCGATCATGCGTGTGAAATACTTCAAGCCGTCTTTTACATTTCCGGTGTTTGCACAAGCGGATAAGACACCGACAAAAGTGATAGCATCTGGTTCTATGCCTGATTCTTCTTCTTCTTCTTCCATCTGTTCAAATAGAGACAAAGCTTCTTCTCCACATCCATGTACTCCCAAGCTAGTGATCATTGAGTTCCAAGTCGCTAAACTCCTACTTTGCATTACATCAAAGACTTTCCTCGCATCCTGCAAGCTTCCACATTTACTATACATATCAATCAATGCGGTTCCAAGGAAACAATCAAGTGGGAAACCATTTTTGTGAGCAAAGTCATGAACCCATCTTCCCATAGACAAGCTTCCAAGCTGTGTAGAGGCTTGCAACAAACTAACTATTGTAAACTCATTAGGCTTGACATTATCATCCTGCATTCTCCTAAAGAGCTGAAACGCCTCGTCGGGTCTACGGTTCTTGACGTAAGCAGTGATCATTGCAGACCAAGAGACAACGTTTCGTGTTGGCATTTGACTGAATATGATTTCTACAGAATCTAATTGAGAATTTGAGATAAGCCCATAGAGCATAGTAGTCCAAGAAACAATGTTTCGACCAGGCATTTTATCAAACACCTTACTGCCACAATCTGGTTTTCCACACTTGAAGTAAAGATCCATAAGAGTGTTTTGGAAGAAAACATCTGAGAAAAACCCGGACTTGATAGCTAAGCCATGGACTTGAGTACCTAAAAGAAGTGAAGAAGAAGCGAGACAAGCTTTGATAACAAAAGGGAAAGTGAATTTATCAAGTGTGGATTGAGAAGAGAGCATGAGGATAAAGAGGAGGAGAGCTTCACGAGGCTTGTCATTTACAGAGAGAGACCTTATCATAAGGTTCCAAGTAAAAGTAGAAGGAGACTCTACTTGACGGAAGACGAGAGAAGCGTATTGGGTTTCTCCGAAGGAAGAAGAGAGACTAATGAACTGACGAACAAGCAATTGATCGTTGGTGAGATTATGTCTGATGATTTTCGCGTGAATCTGTTTCAATTGACAAAAATTTGAACAATTTTGGAGAAAGTAAGAAGCTCTGTGAGATCGGAAAGGCGGATGAGAGATAAGATTTTGTGGAGAATATGGCGACGGAGCCGCCATTGATTTTGAACGGTAATCCCCAAATTATCTCTTTGTGTCGTGTGTGGATGATGATGAAATTCTGGCGGCAGTCTGATTATTTCGGTTCGGTTTGGTTTGGTTTCAGCTATTTGGATTTCGGTTTTAAAAATAGATTTTATGGTTCAATTTAGTTTAGATTGAATTTCGAGTTTTTGGGTCCAGATGAAGCAATCATCAGCAATGCTTCTTGCAATACAAACTGTCTTGCTCCTTTTGTTAAAGTCCTAGACCAGAAATTTGGTATGCAGTAGTTTGCTTATTCGTCCTCTGCTTATTCGTCCTCTCTCTCTCTTGGGTCTATGAAACGAGTTTTGGTAACATTGCAGGTATCATAGAGGAGAGCAAGAGCAGCTGCTTTAAACATTGTTCCCACATCTACAAGAGCAGCTAAAGCAGTGGCTCTCGTGCTACCAAACCTCAAAGGAAAACTCAATGGAATCGCTCTTCGTGTACCAATACCAAACGTCTCAGTGGTTGATCTCGTTGTGCAAGTCTCAAAGAAGACTTTTGCTGAAGAAGTTAACGCTGCTTTCAGAGATTCTGCAGAGAAAGAGCTTAAAGGTATACTTGACATTGATTTCAGATGCTCAGATGTGTCCTCGACCATTGATTCTTCACTCACTATGGTTGTGGGAGATGATATGGTTAAGGTCATTGCTTGGTATGATAATGAATAGGGTTACTCACAGAGAGTTGTTGATTTAGCTGACATTGTTACTCACAGAGAGTTGTTGATTTGTAACTTTTGAATTCAACTTGTTCCATTATTTAACATTATGATTCTCAAAAATATTGGCCAAGACTGTATAATAATGAACTGGATTCAAACGTGTTTACATTGTGTCTCAGACAAAAAGTAATAATAATTACAGAGATGTAATGTAATGTTATACAATTGGTATTAACAAGAATATTCAATCTGTGTAATGGTGTGTTTTTTCTCTCCAAATGAAATCCTAAAAATAGATTTTGGCTACTAAAAGAGAAGAATGTACCCGAGATTCTCTCTGTTTTCACTAACCTACTTTAAGCTTTTGAAGAGTGTAGAGATGTCTTTTCAATCATTCTTGTTCCTTCTTCCATGGCTAGTTTGCTCCATCCTGATCCTCTCATGGTCAAAATCTTAGCCCGTTCGAGTCCGTTTCCTCTAAACCCTGTTATCTTCGAAGAAACCATTGGCATCACGAGAATTGCGGATGCATTTATAGAATCTTCACCAAAGCCCAATGCAGCTAAACAAGCAGTCTGCAACGCACAAGAAAAGAAGAAAAACAGTAAACACTTTTTCGTTTTAGTATTGTTGATAAAGCTCATCACCAATCTTGTGTGTACCTTTGTCTTGGCAATAAGATCAGTTGCTTTCGTATGCATTCCTTGTACACCTACTCTTGCGTCTTTGCTATGTCCATCTTCAGATGATTGTGGTATCAACCTGTTGTTAAAGATCAAAATGGTTATAATAATAACTAATGTAAGACTTCTGAATTTAACCATCTAAGGAGAACATGGCTTTTATACCTGTCCTCTTCAGTTGGCAAGCTCGAGGATACTATGGAGTCGAGAGATGATGAACTATCTTTTGTCTCGCTGCCTCTTGAATCATCAGGTGCTAGTAAAGAAATGCCTATGAATACACACATCATTCCTAATATGAACATTGTTGTTCTTAGCGCATTGAAAACCTGATCAAGAGTAAAACTACAATAAGCCTGCCTACATTTATATATAGTCCAATGACTCCAGTGAGTCAACAATCAGTACTTCATATGAATGAAGAAACTCTTGAAACTATTGTTTTAGTAGTCTGAAACATCATAATAATCAGTAAATGAACCTGAAACTCTTGAAAGTAGATGAATCCTGTACAAATGGAGAAGAAAGTCCAAGCAATCTGAAACATTGGAACTATGAGAATTGCATCATATAGAGACAATCCTTCATTTAATCTTGTCATCTGCAATAAAAGCACATAAACACACATTTTTTCTTTAGTAACTTCATCGTCTCATAGCACAACAAAGGCCACAAAATCTTATTGGTCTTACCCAGAATCCAGCTGTACTAAGAAATAAGAGTAGCATAGAGTATGTAAACCAGCTGTGCAATTGATAGCTACTAGACATGGCCAACCTCAGCAAGTTTGAGCTGCAAGATGAAAATCAAATTAGCAGTTTAAGTCCTTTGCATAACTTATCTGCCTAATTCAGGTACGGCCAGCGAATGTACAAACTCACAGTGACTTGGCAAATAATACTGAACATGATCCTATGGCACCGGAGACCATGGCATATGAGAAAGGAAGCAGTAGTTTCCAGTAGGAACTAATCTCATGTCCACGTATAGATATCAAAACTTCTCCCTTCCTGGATATTTCCAGTAAAGAAATCACGAAATGGGGCAGATAGTTGAAAACTAGTCAATATTAAAATGCAAGCCTCACCTATAGAGGAAGTGATTCACGGCTACTATTAAAATCAAAATCCCACAGTAGATCAAGAATGTCACATTGCTGTATTTCTCTGCCAACTGTTCGGGTGTGAAAACTGAACATAGAAGACATAAACTATGTCAAGCTTTGTGAAAAACTGATATGCCAAAAACCTATGAGTTCAAGAATAGTTACCTGGTGACTGGTGATTACCAAATGCTACAAGGAAAACGTTTCCCAGAACTATGAAGGCTGTAGCAACAAGTACTCTGTAACAACGGAGCACCAAAGATATTAGAAGAGTGAACAGTAGATAAATTGGTATGTATGTCAAAGATTGCGGCAAGGTTGTTTGCATACTTGACGGTCACCATTTTGTTCAATACAACATAAGCAAATGCTATGTTGGATACAAACTGAATGGATCCAAGAGCTGCTAAAAGGGACTGCAAAGAGGGTGCGCAAAGGTGAGAAAACCAAATAAAAGACATAATGCAATCATCGAAATCATCATAACAGATCATTATACCTGAGCAGCATAACCAAACGAAATGAAATTGAGGCAATTCCCAAGAAGAAAGAAAAGGATCCCTGTAAGTTTCCAGCAACATTGGAGTCAGAACTAGCTTCATATAAAATTCAAAGAGGAAAGACCAGAGCATACCGACTCTCCATGTCTGAAAATGTATAATCGGCTTCAATGGCATCTTTCCCCCGCCATTATCCTGTAAAGCTAACCTTTCTCTCTGATAGATAATATACACAAATTCAACAAAGTCAGGCTTGAGGAGATCGAATGCAACCAAACCGAAATGCCTGAGGCAAAATGCAGACCTCATTATGTCCCAATTTGAGAAGGTTTGTGCCGAAATTAATAGCAACGCTTCCAAAAATGTTAATGAAAGCTCCAATGACCCACTCTCCCATGCTTCAAGAATAGACGGTTCAATTAGGGATCATCTAAAGCTGCAAAATTGGGTAATCGCTAGCTCGGCCGCTCATGTAATCTTTAGCCTTCGAATCTGCAAGAGAAGACCTCTCTAAGCAAAAAGAATATAAGAAGGGCTTTTTGATGGTGATTTGAATGCAAGAGAGAAACACAAGCATGCAGCTTTTGTGAGGCAACGAAGAGAAAACCCCATAGACGACTCATGGGTTGTTATAACAGAGATCAAATGAACAAAATTGCGGCATTACAAGGGTTTTCGGCGATTTGCAAGAATTAAAGAGAAAAAGAGGCAAAACCTGCGAGGAGACAATAGAGGAGCTTCAGATCCTGATCGATTCTAACAAAAGATGCAGATTTCAAGTCTTCCCTCTAACCAAAAACAAACTTCCAAAATTGAGATTTAAGCTTTACCAAACGAAATGGCGTCGATTAGAAGGAATATAAAAATTTGGATTTTTTTTTCCCAAATTGAAAATATTCTGAAAACGAAAGCTTTGATTTTTCTTAAGGAAGACCCAATCGCCGAAGAAGCTTCAAAAACGACGGTGACGGGTTAAAGAACGACGACGACGATGCGATTTTAAAAAATGACATTGTGGTTGGGCCCTTTAGTGTTTGTCTGTCTTCTTGCTGCTCCTCACGTTTTGTTGGGCTTTTTACCATTTTTACTCTCTTCTTTCTGTATCTCTCTCTTCTTTCTTTCCGTCTCTCTCCGACACTCAATGGCCAAAAGCGTACCTTTGGTGGGCGGGTAAAATCATTTTTTTCGCACGCAAATTTGACCCTTTTGACCTTTCGTTATCTGAGGAAGAAAATGGATGTTTCTGATGAAGAAGACGACGAATGTTTTGGTTCTCGTTTCAACGACGATTTAAATGAAGAGGGTTTTGTGTTTTACGATGATGTTGTTGAAGATGAAGAAGAGGATGAGGGTTTTGCTTCTGATTTCTACAAGGCTGGTTCCGATTGGTCTTGTTTGGTGGAAGATGGAGAGACTGATAAGGTTTCATCTGAGAAGAAGAAGAAGATGAAACAATCGAACTTGTTTCAGATTTGGGGTTTACAAAATATGTCTCCTGATACGAAGAAGATGAAACAAACTGATTTGTTTCACATGTGGGGTTTACAAAAGCCTTCTCCTTCCACTTCACCTGCTTCGTCTTCGGCGAAAAAGACGATGACTTCTCAAAGAAAGAGACTTAGGAACTCTTCGTTTACTAATGACTCGCCTCGACAATGCCCATTTTACAAGAAACTTCCAGGTCTTGCTCTTCTTCTTCTTTTACTTCGGTTTCATTTTCCAAGTCTGTATTCTCTCTTTGTCAATTTCACGCAATTCATGTGATTGATTGTAGGAACACCCTTTACTGTTGATGCATTTCGCTATGGCTCTGTTGAAGGATGCTCTGCTTACTTCCTTACGCACTTTCACGCTGATCATTACATTGGTCTCACTAAAGCTTGGTCTCATGGTCCCATTTACTGTTCTTCTCTCACTAGTCGCCTTCTCACACTTAGTCTCTCTGTCAATCCCTTGTAAACTCTTTGCTGATGCCATTTATGACTGATGACTTCCTTCCGATTTGTATATTTAGCTTCTGTGTGGTGAATTCTCTGTGTGCAGGTTTATTCATCCATTGGAGTTAGACGTAGAATACACTATTAATGGGATCAAAGTCACTTTAATTGAAGCTAATCATTGTCCAGGGGCTGCTCTTATTCACTTTCGTCTCTTAGATGGAACTTGTTATCTTCACACCGGAGATTTCAGGGCTTCTAAACAGATGCAAAAGCATCATCTACTATTGAACCAACGAGTTCATATTCTGTATTTGGATACAACATATTGCAATCCGAGATACAAGTGAGAGCAAGAACTTTCAAGTATTAGATCTCTATGATGGATTTGAGGGAGCATGCTAGTAAATTTTGATCCATCTTTTTATGTTTTTGTTCAGATTCCCTTCTAAAGAAGATGTATTAAGTTATGTTGTGAGAATCACGAAAGATTTCCTCAAGAAGCAACCAAAGACACTGATTGTCGTTGGTTCTTATAGCATTGGAAAAGAATGTGTTTATCTGGCTATTGCCAAAGCTCTTGGGGTATGAATTGCTGAAGACATTCTCTTTCCTTTTAACCATTTTTTCTGAAACTTCTAAGCTCTAGATATGTGGGATTTTCAGGTTAAGATATTTGCAAATGCTTCAAGAAGGCGGATACTGCAGTCTTTTGGTTGGGATGATATTTCGAAGAATCTTTGTACAGATGGGAAAGCCACATGTCTTCATGTTCTGCCTATGTCATCATTGAGAGTTGAAGTATTTCACTAAAACCAAGAAGTGTTTTTCAAATATTCTTTTCTAGTTTCCATATCAACTTCTCATGATATGATCTCTCTTCTAATAACTTATTTGAAGAGACTGGATGAACACTTAAAGCTTTATAAAGAACATTATGGAGCAGTTTTGGCATTTAGGCCCACAGGTGAAATAGTTTTGCTTCTCTTTTGTTGGTTTTTGTTCAAACTAATGGTATACGAGAAGTAAAGCTGGATCAGAAGATTTAGTTTGCTACTTCATCTTCAGGTTGGACTTTCTCTGAGAAGATAGGGGAACACCTTGATCTGATTAAACCAACATCAAGGGGGAAAATCACCATTTACGGTGAGCTTTAGTTTTGCACTGCATATTCTATAAGAGTTACTATATTATGCACATAACTCTAAGTATCATCATAAGCCGTGGAGGCTGATTTGTCTGAACTGTTTGTGATTCTCTTTCTAGGGGTTCCATATAGTGAGCATTCAAGCTTCACAGAACTTCGTGAGTTTGTTCAAGTGTGTATACGGAATCTTCTGTCCTGGAAAAGTTCCACACTTCCTTTTGTCAATGATTGATTATGTTTTTACGCAGTTTTTAAGACCGGATAAGATCATTCCTACCGTGAACATTTCAAATGCTGGAACTCGTGAGAAAATGCAATCATGTTTCAGAGAATGGCTTAGACGCTAAGATTTAACTCCGGGTTGATAGATGATTGCTTCCTATTGGTAAGAAAATCAATAGCTTTGGCTGTTTCTATCTGTAATATTTTTTTTTACTTTTTGTTTGCAGTGTCTGAATCCCAATATGTTGATCATCTAAAGCCTTCAATGGATGCTTGATGCTTCAATAACATCTTGGATATTGGAATTGGTGAATCCTCTAGCACTGAAGTATTGATTCATGATATTCTTAGATCTAGAAGTTTCATTCTTAGTTATTCTCCTCTATCTTCAAGTGTCTAATTCTTTTAGATACGATGGTTGGGAAAGAACCTTTGCATCAACTCCGTAACATTCAACTTCAACACTGATACACTTGCTTCCAAGTCACCAAATTTTCTAATAGAACGTCCGAAACAGAGTTCCAATGTTAAGATAGTCCGTACAATAATTCTTGATCTTTGTTGACACAGAAAACATACTCATAGTATTCCTTTAACTCCGGCTCTTCCATGGATACACGAGAAGCAGGTTCAAGAATAATATCATCATCTTCCCATTCTCCCAGAGTGATTTTATACAGAGCAATTTTGGCATTTAGTTTCAAAAAAAAGCATTGAAAATGAACAATTGATGGGAAAAAAACCTTTGGGAAGACAAGATGATGTCGGTCAGGAGATGAAACCATAAGAACTTCAGGATTGTAACACTTGAGTCCTCTTCGTCTTACGGAATGCATTTGTCATACTCAACACAAAAACTGATTCTTAGGCATAAAATATGCATCTTTCAATGTACAAAAATTAGGTCTGAGATTTTGCCAGGAATAAAACAAAATTGATTTTTTTTTGGTTTTGTATCAGTTTTGGTTTGAACTAACTAAATTTTCGGTTTTTGGATCGCTTTCGGTTTGGATTAACCAATCGACTTGAAGAACAATAAGGCCTTAAATGTTTCAAGTTTTTAAAACAGATCCTGGCTTTTGATTTCGAAGAAACTGATATTTTATCCAATCAGGTTTTTGAAAAAATAAATTCCCTAAAATTTAGGAAACTAGTTTTTGGATAGATTTTGAAATTTTCACTTAAAAT
>OVAU01003174.1:0-11404 GCA_900406315.1 Biscutella laevigata subsp. laevigata
CCTCAAATTTGAGGTATTGCCTTTGGAGATGCTCTTAGAGCGTGATGTTCGTTCTGGATATGTCTGGATTTATAACTAAGCATGCTTTTTGTCAGCTCGTCCTTGACTTCATTTTTCCTTTTTTCTTTTTTCTTTCCAAAAGCTTAAATTAGAGTAATTATAGCTCATTACATTTAATTTGAAAACAACAAATTATATCTCATTGAATATCTTTATTATAATCAACGTGCAATACCACATTGTAATTATCAGAATTCACAAAATACAAACTAAAAGATAATGCTAATTCAAAAATTTTACGCATGCAACCATGAAAGTAACATTTTAAGAGATAATTTAGAATTTTTAATCATTTAAAATTATATAACAAAAAATTTCAAAGAATAAATCGATACAAAATCAATTATTTAAGACCGAAATTTAAGTTAAAATAAAGATGAACATATTTTAAATAAGGAAAATTTTTAAATCAACAAATACATTATAATTTTTTAAAGCAAAATTTAAATACGTAGAATAACTACAACCAGAAAATACTATTAAAATTTAGAAAATTTTATTAGAATCACAAAAAATTTAGAATACCAAATCAAAATTAATAATATTTGATTTAGTAAATGAGTTTTAAAGACTAATTTAGAAAAAATTATGGTGGTTGATTTATTATAGAAATTTATGTATTATAAAATTGGAAAGTGAAGAGAGTAGTTGAAAAAAGGAAAAAAAAAATCGGCTATGAAAACCCCCACTAGTCCGTCCACCTCTCTACCCATCTCACAAATAGGGCAACAACGTCTATATAGACAAAGAAAGAGAGAGACTTTTTTTGTTAAGAGACATAAATGGCGTCATTCACGGTTTTACTTGCGGCGATGTTCCTGGCTTTTCTAGTGGCGGTGCCACAAGTGACGGCGAAGAAGTATACAGTCGGCGAAAACAAGTTTTGGAATCCCAACATTAACTATACCATTTGGGCTCAAGGCAAACATTTCTACCTCGGAGACTGGCTCTGTATGTTCCCTCTCTCTCTACATTTCTTTACTCTCGGATCTGTTTATATCAGATCTGATTTTAAATGTATTTCTCTTAAAATCACTTTCCAAATATCTGCATTGCTCTCTGTCCATACATTGGAAGGGCATCATTGCATCAATAAGCTATCAGTTTTATGTATATTTCGAAACAGATTTGGTTTTTTTTTTTTACTTAGATTAGTCCAGATCTGGTTTATCTACACATTCTTAAGAACATTTGAGTGAGACCCACTGGTAACCTTTCTTTGTCTCATTGGCAAGCCTTGAAGCACACATTTCCATTATAGCTCAAATCTAAATCATGGGTCAATACCAGTTTAGTGATTTCTTAACCAGTCTCTTCATCTTGTGCTATTTCTCTTTCAAAAGAAAGATCTTGGTTTAGGATCAAGAATATGTCTTTGACTAATGTTTTACGGTCTCTTTTCAGATTTCGTGTTCGACAGAAACCAACACAACATTCTCGAAGTAAACAAGACTGATTATCAAAGCTGTATCTCGGACCATCCAATACGAAACTGGACACGTGGAGCTGGGAGAGACATTGTTACTCTCAATGAGACTAAACATTACTATCTTCTTGATGGAAGAGGTGGTTGTTATGGTGGTATGAAACTCGCTGTTAAAGTCGAGAAGCTTCCTCCTCCACCTAAATCTGCACCTATCAAGAGCATTGGATCAGTTTCCACGGTTACAGGTCTTGTCCAATTCATGATTCCGGTTTCTCTTTTCTCTGTTCCGACAATGTGGAATGCGATCTTAAGGATGTGGTAAAGACCAATCTCAGGAGTTGTTTATTTGAAAAAACCTCAAATTCTTTTCAATTAGGACAGTTGAGTTTCTTTTCTCCTTGTAATGTTGGATTGTTGGTTTTTTAATCTTTTGTTAATGTCTTTTGAGTTAATTGTTCAACAAATTTGTCTTTGAGAAATTAATCAACAAAAGTTTTCTTTAAGATCCAAAAGTGAAATAGTTTATGTCGATTGTTGGGAAATTGATTAATTTATAATTTGGCTTATCTGTAGCATGTGGTACAATCTGTGATAGTTCGTAATGTAGTGTCAAATCTAACAACCACATGTCACTCTCTTAAAAGCTGGCAGAAATATTATGTTTGAAATGTGAGACGAGTTTTCGTGTTATTGTTCAGATTGGTTTATGGAGTGAATATGGGTTAGTTTTTCATATGGACCACTTAAATAAAGAATCTAAAATGATGATGTTGGTTGATTGGTGTGGACGTTGAGAATTTGTCGATCTTTTCATAATGATGAAGATTCTGGACAATCTGTGTTTTTGTGAAATAATTAATAATCTTTCACGGTGTTTGTCTTTGTCATTGACTTCAAATCTGTCCACTGATTATGGGTTACAGAGGAGAGATCAAAGTCGAAACTTTTGTTACTGAAAACATTTGAGTCCATAAATCATATATAGATTTGTACTACACCTTAACGCGTGAAGTGAAAGTTTGATGAAAGGGAAGATTTAGAACCGTGGAAGGAAGAGAGATTTAACGCCATAACTCAGTTAGGACGAGCTTGAGAAACAAGAAAAAAGGACGAGCTTTTGATCATAAATCTCTTATGAAATGCTTATCCTTCCAACAAGTTCGTCTCCTTCTCCGACAGTGTGCGCACCGCTCATTTCTCCGTCCCGGGAAGGAGCTACATGCCTTTTTAACCACTTCGGGACTGAAGAAAGCTCCAAGGTCTTACCTTAGCAACACACTATTTCAGTTTTATGCGGCCTCCGGTGATATGACTACTGCCCAGAAACTGTTCGACGTTATTCCTCTACCAGAAAAAGACATTGTTGATTGGACCGCTTTATTATCTTCTTTTTCCCGTCACGGATACTTGGTTAGTTCAATGAACCTCTTTGTGGAAATGACGAGGAAAAGAGTGGAGATTGATGACGTTTCCCTAGTCTGCTTGTTTGGCGTGTGTGCCAAGTTGGAAGATCTAAGGTTCGGTCTACAAGGACATGGCGTTGCTGTAAAGATGGGACTTTTATCTGGTGTTAAGGTTTGTAATGCCTTGATGGATATGTACGGGAAATGTGGGTTCGTGAGTGAAGTCAAACGCATTTTTGAGGTGTTAGAGGAGAAGAGCGTTGTTTCATGGACGGTGCTTATGGACACTGTTGTGAAATGGGAGGGGTGTGAGAGAGGCAGAGAGGTTTTCGAGGAAATGCCTGAGAGAAATGCTGTTGCTTGGACGGTTATGGTTACTGGGTATTTGGGAGCTGGTTTCACAGGCCAAGCAACGGAGCTTCTGGCACAAATGGTGTTTAAATATAGGCATGATTTGAATTTCGTCACCCTTTGCTCTATGTTATCAGCTTGTGCGCAATCAGGAAACCTGGTAATTGGTAGATGGGTTCATGTATATGCATTGAAGAAGACAATGTTGATGGGGGAGGATGAAATTTATGATCATGTTATGGTGGGAACCGCATTGGTTGATATGTATGCGAAATGCGGAGACATAGATTCTTCCATGAAAGTCTTTAGAATGATGCGTAAGAGGAATGTTGTGACATGGAATGTTTTGTTTAGCGGGTTAGCAGNGTATGCGAAATGCGGAGACATAGATTCTTCCATGAAAGTCTTCAAAATGATGCGTAAGAGGAATGTTGTGGCATGGAACGCTTTGTTTAGCGGGTTAGCAANTTAGCAGTGCATGGGAAAGGTAGAATGGTGATTGATAAGTTCCCAGATATGGTAAGAGAGACGAAGCCGGATGATTTAACTTTCACTGCCGTCTTAAGTGCTTGTAGTCACTCGGGAATGATAGACGAAGGGTGGAGATTTTTCCACAGCCTCCGGTTCTATGGTTTGGAACCTAAGGTTGACCATTATGCGTGTATGGTAGATCTTTTGGGCCGAGCTGGTCGTATTGAAGAAGCAGAGATCATAATGAGGGAAATGCCAGTGCCTCCGAATGAAGTTGTCCTTGGTTCGCTTCTAGGCTCGTGTAGCTTCCATGGAAAGTTGGAGATTGCCGAACGAATTAAAAGAGAGCTTGTTCAGATGAGTCCAGACAACACAGAATACCAAATACTTATGTCCAACATGTATGCAGCCGAAGGAAGGAGTGATATTGCAGATGGGATAAGAGGAAGTCTGAGAAACCGAGGCATCAGAAAAATACCTGGTTTGAGTTCCATTCACCTTAACAACTCAGTTCATCGGTTTAGTTCAGGAGATACATCACACCCGAGAACGAAAGAGATCTACTTGAAGTTGAATGAAGTGATTGAACGGATAAGATCAGCTGGTTATGTCCCTGATGTTTATGGCCTGGTTTCTCCCTCGGAGGGTAACTTGGAGGATAAAGAGCAAGGTCTGTTCTGTCACAGTGAGAAATTGGCCGTCTGTTTCGGCCTTCTGGAGACAAAACCCACGACACCTCTTCATGTCTTTAAGAATCTAAGGATATGCCACGATTGTCATTCAGCGATGAAGATTGTTTCAAAAGTCTATGACCGAGAAATCTTCATCAGAGATAGAAATAGATTTCATCACTTCAAGGGAGGCTTATGTTCTTGTTCTGATTACTGGTAAACAGATCTAATGAGACAATGTAGAGAATTCTCATTTAAACTGCACTACACAACTCAAATGCATATGATCAGCAAAATGTGAAGAACTAAACTGAGATTCGGACAGATTTAATACACAAAATGTGTTCATTTGTGAGGAGTTAGCGTGATATCAAGAAGTAAATTCTCAAAAATATTTATGAAAAGGAGCATCTGATCAGTGAGAAGGTCCGGTATCATCCTTCTCTGATTCATCTTTACTCTGCAAATCCACTGAATTTGGAGAGTTCTCGGCTGTTACTGTCTCATCATCCTCGTTCTTAAGAAGCGATGAGAATGATAAAGGGTTCCATGTCGAGCTAGCCTTCTGTAAACCTCTTATAGCTCTCATTGCAGCGAGTGTACTCCTATATATATCGAGATTTTCATCGCCTAGAGTTGAAGAAGTCTCGGCTGAGATTCTTGGGGAGTTGTTCTGATGTGAGTTTGAGTGTGGTTGCACTGTGTTGGAAGAAGACTCTACTACTTCTGCTTCAGACGGGAATAGAAGCTCAAGTTTCGCCTCACATTCACGGACTAAACTAGTAAGTGGCTCTATCGTAAAGAAGGGTTGACTAAGAACAGTCTGTGTGAAAGGCAAACGCAGAAGTCCACCTGTTCTTTTATCATACTTCTTCAAAATTTTGACAATTCCTACAGTCCAAGATGTAATGCTTTAGCATACAGTGGTACTGTGTATCAAGATTTGGTTTTTTCGGTGAAAATGTTTCGTACCTGCAAAATTAAGGGAGCTGTAGTTTTTAAGGAGCACCATCTCGCCGTGAATGGTGACAAGGTCTCTGCGAATATCCATCATTTCTTCACTGAACTCGCTTTCTGATGCGAATTCCCCAGCCCTACTGTTGTTCTTCTCATTAACTTGCTCGATTCTTTCCTTTAGCTCCTGTTTGAAAATTAGATAATACAATGATGAACACACACACACATATCAATTCGATTCAATTCAAACAAGCAGAGAAAGAAGATTGACCAAGGATCATAAACCATAACTCTCAAGCAATTAGATGTCGATTGTGATAAACCACATGAAGTAAACTATCCAATCCAAAACATAAGATGCATGCACGCACGCACTGGATCAGATAGAGATCATCACTGGAACTATTTGGTTCCACGCATCGCAAAATTCAACAATAAGTATCCTACCGAACAAAAACTAATATAACCTATGGAATTTCGATCGAATTCTATAGCTCTGAATCACTAGTCCGCAGCTTATCAGTAGCATGAACCAAGTTGTAAGAATATTTTCCGAACTGGAAGCTAAAATCGACAGATATACGAAGCAGAGAATCTGAAAAAAATCGGTGAGAAGTAAAGAGCGAGGAGCAATCAACCTGCAATTTGATAACGAAATCTTCTTCTTTATCGACGTAAAAGTCATTAAACTTGTCAAGTTCCTCATTGAGTATCCTAACAAATGAAGACTGCAGATCTTCTGTAGGCACAACTTCGGCGGAAGGAGAAATGTTAGTAGTATCGGCAAAGACCGGACGCAAGTCTATGGGGTCGGAATCGACGGGAAAGTGAGGGTAATATTTGAGAAGCTTTTTCAAAGGTTTGTAGCAAAGGAACTTGTCTCTCCACTCTGGTAAGGTCTCTTCGAGATGAGTACGAAACTCCTTGCCGAATTTCATGTAGAAAAATCGGAGAAAACTCGATTGGATCTTAGAACTGCGGAGACGATAAGAACGGAAGAAACGATTTTGCAAGTATTTCTAGAGAGAGAGTAAGCGACTAATATTGGCATTAATGAATCTTTGAATTATAATTATAACTTATCCAGAGAAAATGATTCTGTTAAATTATAATTATTACCTGCATCTTATGATAATTTAATATTACAAAAGTCAACAATTGAAATGAAGAAAAAGCATAGACAAATATATGGGTAATGAAAACGGCAGCGTGGTGAACGACTTTAACGGGTGATTTCGTTGAAACGGCACGTTTTGCGATAGAGAAACGTTGACTTTATTAGAGGGTCAACGAAGTTGAGAACTTTCAAATGGTTTCAAGNAGAGTAAGCGACTAATATTGGCATTAACGAATCTTTGAAATAATATTATAACTTATCCAGAGAAAATGATTCTGTTAAATTATAATTATTACCTGCATCTTATGATAATTTAATTTTACAAAAGTCAACAACTGAAATGAAGAAAAAGCATAGACATATATGGGTAATGAAAACGGCAGCGTGGTGAACGACTTTAACGGGTGATTTCGTTGAAACGGCACGTTTTGCGATAGAGAAACGTTGACTTTATTAGAGGGTCAACGAAGTTGAGAACTTTCAAATGGTTTCAAGAGCATGAAGAATGTCAGCCTGCAAGTCCTCAAATTCTTCGACACCAAAGCTGAATCGAACTAAATTCTCTTTGAGTCCATATCTGAGCCTCTCCTCTTGTTCTAAATACCTAATTAATAAAACCATTTGCTTAGTTCATGGGGAAAAACAAATATCAATGTTTTAGAAGAAAAGCATAGCAGTAGGACATTATGGCAGGTTGGTCCACGATGCTTTCACATCCACCAAAAGATTGAGCAATGTAAGGTATCTTTAGTGCATCCACGAATTTGATCCTATTCTCGAAATCTCCAGCGATCTAATCGAATATAAATGAAAACAAAACAGTTATTAGTTACTTGGATCAAGGTAAGGGTGATGAGTTTGATCATTTGTGTTCACCTCGAAACTGACCACACCACCAAAACCAGTCATTTGTCGCTTGGCTATGTGATGGTCAGGATGACTTGTAAGGCCTGGATAGTAAACACGACTCACCTACCACCATCATATTATAACCATCTATCTTCACATACCAGTTCCATACATGATTTGTAATCGAGAAGAAAGAACTATAGTTACCTTGGGATGTGCTTCTAACATTTGAGCCATCCTTAAAGCGGTTGAGTTCTGTTGTTTCACACGAAGATGCATCGTCTTCATCCCTCGGATCAGTAAATATGCAGCGTTCTGTTTTGTTTTGCAGACAAATATCACATAAAGAGAGAGAGATGACGAGAAGAGGAACAAACATTTTGTTTTGTTTCTGTGTGTTACCGGATTAAGTGTGCCTCCCAAAACATGATGCAAATTACGAACTTCAGAAACCAATTCCATTTTACCACTAACGCATCCTCCATCAACCTGTTTCAGGGAAAAAAAAAACTCTTAATTAGAACCATATTCTTCTCGAATCACTGATGTTTGTTTACTCACATCATTGTGGCCTCCAATGTACGTAGCAGAGTGCACAACGAGATCAGCACCAAGAGTAAGTGNAACTCTTAATTAGAACCATATTCTTCTCGAATCACTGATGTTAGTTTACTCACATCATTGTGGCCTCCAATGTACGTAGCAGAGTGCACAACGAGATCAGCACCAAGAGTAAGTGCTTTCTGATTCATAGGTGTTGCTAATGTACTGTCTATACAAACAAGAGTTCCTCTTTTGTGACAGATCTCTGAAACTAACTCAATGTCCACACATCTTAGAAACGGGTCTGTTGGTGATTCAGTAAAGAACATTGAAACCTGCAGACTCATTAATATTTTTTTCTTAACATGTCTGTAATCCAAATTTTATGACGTATATATACTAATTAAGAGAACTAATCAACCTCATACTTATCCACCGCATCTCTGAGCCCAGATGTGTCAGCAGGATCAATTACAGTCACCTAGACACACGTATACAAAGAAACTAATCAATCACATCTTCAAGATTCAAGTACACTGTGTTTATTGAGAAACGACAAAAACAAAAGAAAGTTGTATAATGAATGGGTCTCAGTGGCTTTGTACAGTGATTCCTAAGTTTGGTAGAAAAGTTTCCATGAAAATCCTCCACTTCCTGTCGCAATCTGGAGTTGTTACAATATGTCCACCTGTCGGAACCAAGGCCAAAAGCGTAACAGTCCTTGCACACATCCCAGATGCCATAACCAAGGTTGATTCAGCTCCCTCAAGCGAACTGCACAGTATACAGAGAATATTAGCATAAAGAAACAAAGATGTTCTTGAAGACCAATATGAAGAGACAGAGACCTAATCTTCTTCTCGAGTACCAACGTCGTTGGGTTTCCATAACGACCATACTCATGACGAACAACTCGTTTCTCCTACAGGTATTTACAGACAGGCTTAATGGTTGAACAATACAAATCAAAGCAACATATTTTTCATATATAAGCTCACAACCTTGAAGTCAAGCACATCAGCAGTTTTCTTGAAAACAAAGCCAGTTGTGTTGACTACAGGAGTCGTGATCGCATCCGTCACTATACCACCACGACCTAATCTTTCACCTGATCGCAAAGTCGTAAAAACTTAATACATCACATTTGACTATAACAGAAACAGAACCAAGTTATACGTAAGTGGCGTACCAGCATGAACAGTTAAACTCCCGTCGGATTTCAAGAATGAAGGTGTCAAATCCTCAATTTCCACACTAACCATCTCCTCATCGACGGAAGCTGCTGCAGGAGCAGAGGTCAAACGAGAGCCAGGAGGACTGTTGGACCACTTAGCATCACCAATGTTGCTGCAGTTTCGGTGAGCCTTAATGCTCAGCTGACGAATGACACTAGGCGGAAATCTTAAAGTGATCCCGCAATGTCCGGTGAAAGACGAAGAAGGTAGAAGAGGAGGAGGAAGGGGAGTAGAAGTATGTAACGCCATTTTTCTTGGCTTGAGAGTTCTCTGATTAGCGGGTTTTAAATAAAGTCTACGTTAAGTGATTACGTTGGGGTTAAGATTAATTAACACAAGGGATTCTTGATTATCTTAGATTTATTGGTGTGATAACTTTTGGTGCAATCATTGATTCATTATCTTCAACTTTATGATGGATCAATCCAACTTTTTACTACACTTTAATCATCCAGCTTTTTTTCCACTATATATTCTTTTTCCCCTCCTTTTGCAAAATTTTCTATTGCAAATAATCTCAACTTTTTTCAACCGAAGAAGCCTTGAGTATATTTAAAACCCAAAATTGTAAGAAAAGATATTATATCAATGTCTACTGGATTTAGTATAAAAGAAAGACATTATATAAGACCATAGTAGCAATACTGGAACATGACCATATGACCACTGAATTTATTGTAATCAAGTAGTATTAGTAACTGTTTTTGAAGCCAGAGTGGGATGTGTTACAGAAATTTGCGTCAAGGTGAGCTTATATTGTATCTTTGATCTTCTCCATTGCTGTTGTTAACAACACCAAATCCGACTTTCTTCGTTGATATCAGACACAACAAATATCAACATGGTCAAATTCGGAAGCCACAAAACTCAGAGGATGTGAGTAAATAGAGAAACTTGCTCAAACAAACATTAAGGCAAAACCCACGACATTGAGATTCTTGGTGTTATAATGAATCTGGTAAAGAGGTGAAGTGAAAGTGAATGGTATTTATTTATTGGTCGACAATAAAAGGAAAGATGTTCTTCAATTATGACTCCAGAAGAACAGTCTCAAAACCATACAAAAATGCCTTTCAAACACACATTTGTTCCTCTACTTAAGTTAAAAGATGAATCATGAGAACACACCAAAAAAAAAAAGCAAATCGGGGAGACATCACATCACCCTAGCTTTTAGCTTCTTGTTGTAAACGGAGAAGAATGGTTTAATTAATGATGAGCATTGGCTTCAACCTTCTTCTGTGACTTCGATTTAATCTGCAGGTCAAAAGCAATTTGTTGGTATTACTTTAGCATATACGAAGATTCAAGACATTTCAGGGATAGAGAGATATCTAAGTGTTGACAAAAAAAGAGAGAGATATAACTAAGTTTTAAAGCATAAAGGCGGAATCAGTTGAAGGGCATTGCAAACAAACTGAGGAAACAACAAGATTGAACAAGCAAGCCTTTTCGGTGATTGCAACATGACGAGGCATTACATCACGGACTCAGCTACTCAAAGATCACTTTAAGAGAGGAGATTCAAAATCACAAACTTTAAAAGCTAGTAACGTCAGAAGCAACATCCAGAAAAAAAGATAGAAGAAAGATGTATTTCAACAGTCATTCAACCAATGACGACAACTTGTAGAAGAAATCATATCATTATCTAAAAAAGGAATATAAGCTAATTTAACTAGCAAACAAACAAACAAACAAACAAACAAACAAACAAACAAACAAACAAACAAAAGGAGCAAAGCAGCATTCTTGCTTTTCAAATGTATTGGAAAAGAGAACAGTAAAACGGTGGAAACACAATTAAGGCATGATCAAAATCAGAAGTCTTTGCACTCTTGCTCGAAGACTCGAAGTATGATCAAAATCAGTAATCTTCTGATAATAAAATTTGTGTACCCACAACTTTTCAATTCGAATGTAACACATCATCCGAGGATGAAAAAAAAGAGCAGAGATCAACTAAATATACTGTATTGCAGATTCATAGCAGATAAGAGTACTATAATCAGAAATAGATGACAAAGATCTTCAAACACATTGGTCAAACAAGAAAAGAGTAAGTGAGATCGAAATTCACCTTCAAAACCTTAAGCTTCATGTTCCCATAGACGAGACCCAATCCAAAAGCTGAAGCACGAGCCACCTGATCATCAAAGCGAAATAATCAATGAATCACACAAACTCAATTAAAAAAAAAACAAAAAAAAAAATCTGCGAGAGAGATAATTTACAAGAGCAAGAGAGCTGGTGCCAGAGTAAAGTCCTGGAGGCATTGTCATTTGTAAATCACTGTTAGTCTCTTTGGAATCTCCTTCAGA
>OVAU01003176.1:0-11403 GCA_900406315.1 Biscutella laevigata subsp. laevigata
AGATAAAATATCTTAGTTATAACATTTACATATTGTTACAACGACATTATATGTAATTTCTTTAGTAAATTAATCCCTATTTTATATTGATTTGAGAAGCTTTAAGGTATTGACACATCATCATGACATACATGTAAATAATACGTTAGTAAAAGGTTATTCTTTAAAAATGCTTCTGAATTAATATACAAGGGATATTCAGTTCGATCGTCAAAGCTTTCACAGGTTACGTTCTTTTCTTTCAAGTTTAACCCATAACTAACTCTTTGAATGTGTAAGAATATATGAATATTAAAAGTCTTAAGTCAATGCAAACTTAACACGTTATTTGATTGTAAGAAAACATCAAAGTATGTAAGAAAACATCAAAGTATATTTGATTTAAACGTAGAGATTTTAAACATACTTACAAGTTTCAAGCCTCTTGTGTAAAATGGATATTGGGGCAATACTCGTGATAATCTTTTTTTGTTTTGATTTTTGCTTCGGGGGTTTTGAAGGTCTTAGGCGGAGGTGATGATGGAGATGATAGCAACGGTGGGGATTTGGAGGTGGCGGAGGTGGAGGTCATGGAGGAGGAGGTGGAGGAGGAGACTGATTCATAGTCATAGGCATGCATCTCGTAACTAGCTCTTAGTTTGGTTTAGCTAGACTTCCTATGTGTCTATGTGTTTTAGGACTGGTTTCTTTATTTCATTAGAATTATGGACTTTCATCAAGGCTTTGAATGTTTCACTGGTGTTTTTTCCATTGGTATGCCTTTGGTTTTTTGTTTCTTGCATTTGTGGTAAAACTGATGTTTTGTTTCGTTATAATTAAAAAAAAGAGTTGAGTGTGTAAATGTTATAGATGGCTACCAAAATCGGCTTAGCCTCTCTCTCCATGTGTGTTCTATATAATCAATACTCTTCAAGACTTCAACTAAAATGTAATCACCAATACGAATGTGACATTTCTTTCCATTTTGATAATGATAATCAAAGTGTGCGACATAAATCATCAAAACAACAGTTTCGGCCACTTAGAGAAATAGAACAAAGCTAAAATGCCTATTATTGCTAGATTCCGTTTTCAAGTTTTTACGTTTTAGTGGGAGATCCTTTGGCTCTTTTTCAGATCGATATGAGTAAGATTTTGAATTATAGAAAGATATATTTACTAATTACTTTATACAAAACTCTAATACCGAGATAATACTAACGAGTAACTGAAACACTATTTTTGGTTCAAGTGAAGTGTTAAGCTTAAGGACATATACTTGCATTTCATGTCTACGTTTACTTAGGCGACGGACACAGTCGAGTCAGTAGATACTTGACTTGGTTGCACGTTTTTGTAAGGACATCTCTTTGCCACAGCCACAAAGACGCATATATTGACAGTGGTTACACCGGAAATAAACCAGTAGAATAGGTCCAAGCGGCTGCTGTTAAGGTCCTTTCCGAACCAACTCTTCCCCGAGAAATCATCCGCGAGAGTATCAACGGTTGTGATCAGAAGATTGTTAAGGAAGCTAGCTGCTCCTATCACGCTTAGGTAAAATGCTATACCTAAGCTTCTCATGGAATCAGGGACTTGGTCGTAGAAGTATTCTTGCAGTCCAACGAGTGTGAAGGCGTCCGCAATGCCAATGACTATGAACTGAGGAGCTAGCCATATAACACTCATGGGTTTGTTGTTTTCGGTACGGTCCAATCGCTGTTTCTCAACTAGAGCTGCAATGATCATTGTGATGAGGGAGAAAACCATACCGGTCCCAATTCTCTGGAGAATGTTGATACCTCTTTGATTCCCTGTGATGCGTCTTAGCAGAGGAACGAGCAGTTTGTCATAAATGGTGATTGAGATGATCAATGTGAGAGCGGTGAAAGAGAACATGGAAGCTGGAGGAACTATGAAGCTGTTGTTACCGGCGATATGTCTGTCCATTACGATTGCTTGTTTGATGAAGAAGGTCGAAGTTTGTGTTGCACAGATGCCAAAGGC
Organism: Biscutella laevigata subsp. laevigata; assembly: GCA_900406315.1. NCBI lineage: Eukaryota > Viridiplantae > Streptophyta > Magnoliopsida > Brassicales > Brassicaceae > Biscutella > Biscutella laevigata. The sequence goes on from OVAU01003176.1 coordinate 1,987, forward strand.
TAAGGAGGAGAGCCATACGGGAATCACGTTGATGATCAGCTTCGCTTCCTCTACTTTTGTCAACGTTACGAGTCTCCATGGACTCTGCTTCTCGAAGGCCAGAGGATTGTTGTCTTCTATAATCGCTGCCTTGTCAAGAAATCTGCAGGTAAAACCCACATCAGAATCTGTTTAGGATGCCCAAGAAATCAGAGATTAAAAGCATGTTTCTACTCACTTAAGACGCTTTGTGTGGGAGAGAAGACGGCTATTAGTAAACTCTGTCTTGGAAATTTCATGAAGCATAGAAGGGTCAGAGGGATAAGGTAGATTTCTTTTGGCAATGGCGGCAACAAAGACCTGCAACATTGGGGTCAAAGGACTACCAGAAGGTGTCCGGTAACGGTAAAATGGTTTTCCAATAAGGAAGATGAGAAGAGAAATTGCCATGATTGTGGTGAGGATGATGCTAGCAACACCCCAACTAACTCGGTCTTCAATATAAACAACAGCAGTTACAGCCGTTAGAATACCAGCGCATAGACCAACGTTCCACCAGTTAAAGTAAGACATCTTCATCTTTCTTTCTTCAACATGATCATCATCGAATTGGTCAGCACCAAAGCTCTCAAGACACGGCTTATGACCTCCAGTCCCTATGGAGATCAAGTAAATGGCAATGAAGAAGGCTACTTCGTGCGGTTTCCTAGGTTCAACGCACATTTCTTCATGACAAGGTTTCAAGCCCGGTATGAACCAGGACATAGTTAAAAGGCACAACCCCTGATTTCCAAAAGAAACATGAGAGAACCATCAAGCCACAGTTTAACGTTGTTTATGGAATCTTTCAAGTAATTTGGATTGGGGTAAGAAGTTAAGAACATATATTACCATAAGGTAAATGATGGTTGCAACCAAGACAGTGGTGTAACGGCCGAGATAAGCGTCGGCCACAAAGCCTCCAAGTAGAGGCATCAAAGTTGTGACGCCTGACCAATAGTTAACATTTCTTATAGCCATCTTGAGGTCTTGGTGGAGAATAGTTGTTAGGTAGACCACCAAGTTCGTAGCTAACCCAAAGTAACTCAACCTCTCACTGAACTCGATTGCTGTACAGAGAAAATGAAATAAAAGACGTCACAAAATTTACATTTTGAGTTATGATATAGCGTACTTTCACAGTATCCCAATTATAAGGTAAGTATAAACAATCTCAAAGAAAGTTTGTACCGATGATGAAGAGTGCAGCTCTCCAAGCACCTGTTCGAGCCCGAATAGGAACACGTCCTCTGCTATCTAGAGAAGTATCAAGAACCCATTTCTGTTGATCATTGTTGGTATCTTGAACTTCTGCGTCAATGTTCCTATGTTCCATCTGTGTAATGTTAATGGACAGAATACACTACACTAGAGAGATGGTTCTTGTCTTCCTGAGCAACGTGTGTGTGTGTGTGTGTGTTTCTGTGTGAGTGATCTATTAGATGAGAAGCAAACTAGGTCCTCTTTATATAAGTTTAAGCTCGTTGAGTTGAACAATCATCTGTACAAAGTTTTCCAGATTATGTGCCTAATTTTGCCATTACTGCCTAATTTACAAGCTCAAAATAGTTTTCCATTTTCTAATTTTGTTTCGTGTGTCCCTTCTACTGTCATTTTCACATTCGGGTTGAAGATGATGAGTCAACAAGGGGCCGTATTCACGTTTATGAAAATATAGGTTTCCTAAAAAGGTCACATAAGCTGAACTAACAAGAACTCGACGATGAAAGCTTATGTCTTAACTTCTTATTTCCGTGAATTCCAGACAGATCAACTTCAAAATCTTCTGTTGAACTTGTCATTCAACAAAATCTACAAAGACCCTTTTCATATCATTTTCGCCTTTTCAGGCAGAGACGATGAAGAAAGATTTTCTTATTAGGGTCTATTGAAACCTATTAGACCAAAATGAAGAAAATGGAATCAAGTATACACATAAACTACCCAGTCTACCTTGAACTCCAAGCTAATATTCATTATATTACCAGTTTTTAAAACCCTAAAACATCTAACCCCCTACCGTAGGTTAAGCTAGTCAGGCTCAATAAATCACAATGTCAAGCTACGAAAATTAAACTTAATTACATGGGATTCTATCTCTATTAGCGTATATAAGCCCTGCCTTTACCATAGTTTACATTATCACTTTACTCTACGACACTACTATTACCAATTTACCACCATCACTCAAGAAGAGAAAAGAATCACAACTAAGCATTATCATATAAGACAAAATACAAAAGCTTTGTACTGTGTGTTAATGCTATAAACACCTGTACATAACATGTTAGAAGATAAGTCATTATCCATCATACAGTGATGTTGTAGACGGCTTTTCCCAAAAAGATAATCGTTAGTCATAAGAATGATTAGATTGTGATCAGCCATGCGAAAGTCGGTTAGTGGATTTGCAATAGTTAACCAAACCCAAAACGTAACTTTCAAATCTTGTTTATTTTATACGCTCCAATAGCATTTAAACAATCAATTTTCACTAATAAGAGTCAACTCCTATCTTGTATTAAAATGAGATTTTGTGGCTATGGCTGAGCAAAGTAGATAAACCTTTCCCCATAGTGCTATAACCACTATTGACTGAATCATCTACAAGCAATACCAACAATATAAAATAGTGAAGAAAACAGAGAAACTTCTAGTAAGACTTTAGAGCAGTTTATCAAGTATGATTAAGAAAGAACATTAAGACTTCATCTTCCCATAGAACTTAACATGGTATCAGAGCCCAAATCCGAACGACCCAACCCAATCCATTATCGTTGTGAACCATAACTGGTCCATCGTTCTTTGCCCGAAGTTCCGAGATCTCTGGCCAGAAGAGCCATCATCTCGAGGGAGCGTATTAGGGATTATTGTCCCACATTGGAAGTTGGAGAAGATCCTCACTAGTATATAAGGAATATGGGTCAATCCACTAATTGCCAATTGGTTTTGAGTTGGAGGCTCATATAATTTAACACTTCCAACAATTTTTCACCATCTTAGCCTAAAAAGGGTTGTTTTCTCTATGGAAGTAGGACCCACTTCACTGAGATTTCATTTGCAAGAAGAAAATAACAACTAAAATTTGATTGATAATACTAACCTCCACTAAGCATTCTTCTATTTCCCCTGCTTTGGTCCAGATCAAAAGTTGTAATACAGTCTACCATTGTTATGCACTGTTAAAATAGTAGAGTGGGTCATAAGAGACAGACAAATGCCAGTAAATCACATGAAGCACCAAGTTAATGGTTGATGAGTCAGAAAATGTTACAGTTGAGATATAAAGATGTTTCAAAACAAAAAAAAATCAAACATCTGTAAAACGGCTAACCAATCAGAACATACCCGAAGGTATTACACGTTGAACCACCCCCTTTGGATCAGATACCGAACCAGAGTACATTTTATCTTGACAAGGATTCCAATTTTCTGTCTATTACTTGCAAGACAAACCCACCACACAAAGCAATGCCACGAAAGTGATTGAGGCTCATGCCATTATCGAGACAAACTGTTTGTCAACCAATAGACTTTAGCCATTCCATTATCATACAGATTTCTTCCATTTAGTAACAAACAAAAAAAGCTTCAATCAATATCATGTAAACAAAACGAGATTAGGATTGTGATAGTACACTCGGAAGACTTCGATGGTTATGTTTCAAAGTTGTAGATAGAAACCATCTCTAACATCACCTTTGAGGAAGTAGTCAAGTAATAGATACTATAGAATAAGGCTAAGGAAGATTGCAAAGGGAAAAATACAAGAAGTAGCTCAAAGATAATGATAATCCAATTACCTTGTATTCGCATTGTAAAGTTCTTCTAAGTAATCTGAGGCAGATTGATGTTGCTCCAATAACATTTCAACAGTTGGTTTACGTGCTGGAGAAGTGTGTTTTCATACCAATCCACGTTCCAACCATGCTCCTACTTTACTGGGAACGGCATGTGAGCAGCATTGAACCGATAACTGCACATCTGACATGACTTCCATTAGCTCACATGTTATCGCAAAAAAAAAAAGACATCACTTCCTACCAGACTTGATGAGCTTCTACAAGAAAACCATAACGTGGGTCTGGCAACTTTACACGGATCACTCTGCAAATTTGCAGTTGCCGGACAAGAGGAAAGCCTAGCAGAGAACAATTTGCAATTCAGCAAGCATATTTCTCATTTAATTAAGAAGCACAACTCACAAATTTTATCACTTTATGTTCAATGACATAGGATTGCTTGAAAGGAGCACCTACAAGGCCTGTTTTTCCATCTATTTGAAATCCTGTCTTATTAACATCCCTGCCAAACGCTCAACTTCACTTTCTCGTGAAATGAGGCTCTTAAAGCAGAGAGTCAAAGCTCCTTTGATTCCCTATCTAATGCATCATGGGAAATAAAATACCACAAACTCATTCCAACTTCCATATGCCAAATGCAGACAAAACAAAAACGTTTTGGCAGGAATTTGACGCAATTTGAACTCCATACCGAGCAGATGCAAGAAGACATCATACCATCAGCTACCATACGTTGCACTATCAAACTCATTATTACACTGATAATATGTTTGGATCCAATTCTGGATGACGCCATTATAAAGATAAGTAATGTAACCTTCAGTTTCACGCTCTTAAACATCAGTTTCCAAGTGGGTATTCCGGGAGTTTAAGCCAAAGTAGAGCAGATAGAGAACTCCATTTTAATAAGCTAATCAAAAGGACATAAATAAGTGAAGATGCTTCAAACCTAAATTGCATACAAATTTACATTCACACAAATGACACAAATAACAACTCTCTCATATTAGAAAAGAATCAAACCATTTTTAAGTCTAATATCAAAATCTTTTTATCAAAAAAGCATCAAAATCTAATTTAATTTTCTTGTTGTTAATATTAGTCAAATATAATTACTAAGAACAGCTTCCTCTCCTTGAGAATGAGAACCTTAGAAGAGATATCTATAACCAACAAATTCACATCAGACAATTTATTCGCTTCCTTACCATGTGAAACCTAGTATTACAAAGGTACCAGGTAGGAGAGAGCTAAAAGGCAGCAGACAGCAGACTTCTTAATCAAACACAGAGGTCAAGGAAGAAGGCAGGAAACGGACCGTGCCTTGTAGATAAAGACATTCATTGATGTGAATTGGTAGATTCCAATAAACTATTATCCCATTACGTAGAGAACTTTGAATTGTCCTGCATCTGTTCTATCATCCTTTTAGGTTACTGCAGCATCATGTATCGGCATTATATAGATAACTGCACATGTAACAACATGATGCATTCAAAAAATTATATCATTTCCTATCAGAACTACCAATATCCGTCAATGAAAACAATATCCTGGAAATTTGACCTGCAGAGGTAACAACAGATTTTAGCAGCACTACTTGTTATTTCGATCCAGAGGTATCCATCGCCAAAAGCTAATGTCTGAACAGATCTGTTCCCCTAAATTTCAAATCCAATACAAAGATAAACAATCACATTGAATCATGATCAACATTCTACAGAGCAAATGCAACAAGAGTGCTAAGAGATTCTTATGATTCCTGCACTGTTCAGTCTGTTCTATTAAACACAAAACTTAAAGCACCAGAAAAGTATAGTAATATGTGATTACGTTATATGTTACATACACGTTTATGCTCAGAGACAACATTAGATTATGAACACAGCAAAGAAGCTTTTATCTAAGATCCAATTTCGTATCTCCCATCGTCTTGCAAAGTCATTTCGTATACCTGAGACTGAGATCTTCCATTTCTTCTTAACTTACCACCACTAACACGATTCTCCATCTTCTTACCTTGCTCCCTTGTCGCTGCACCGTTTATTCCGACTTTCTTCCTCAGTCTGTGGCTGCGATGAGTTGTGGTTGTTCTCCAATCACTGCTGGTCTCTTCGTGTTTTGGCTCATTCTCTTCGTCGTCTGAATCAACAGAGCTTGATAATTTGCGATAAGGTTTCACACTGTGAACGACACCTTTGGGGAAAAACCTAGCGGAAGGCAAATCATCGACGGTACCCAACAATTGCGGCCCATCTCGATCGGTCCAGAGGTCGAATCCTCCGGGTTTCTGAAACCGGTCCGCGAGTACCTTAACTTGCTCGTCGGCACAAACAGAGAATAGATTCGGAGGCTTCTGAACCGGTTCCCATGGTCGCTCAAGCTCAGCCACAGCTGCCTTGAGCTCAGCGCGTTTCCGCATTTCGTAAATCTGGCGTTCCCGGGATAGCCGCGCCTTGAGAAGCTGCTTCTGCTTCTTCGCCTGCATCCTCTTCCACTGCCACTTGGACACACCACCGGGAAACGTCCTCGGACCGCCGCCCATACGGATAACCGTCGCCTTCCGCGGCTGGGGAGATGGTTTAATAGATAAGGAAGACAGCTTCGAGTGCAAAGAGTTGAGGTCCAGGGAGCAAAACGAGGACGAAAATGATATCGGTTTGGTGCAGGACAGCTGAAACCCGATCATCGAAGCCATTGGTGTCCACCAATTCACGAAGAAGGCGAGAAACTATTTTATCTTCTCTTCCTTGTAATTTTTTATTATGTGTTTCTCCGAAGCAAACTTCTTAACTGTATTTTAGGTTGACTACTAATTTCTGAGTCAACTCAACAGATAATTTTTTTCAATGATTTCTTAACCTGTTACTTAAATTTCTTTGATTAAATTTTTTAAACTGTTAAATTTCCATAGCGTCTGAGTAAAAAATATTATTTATTAGAATTTGTATATTTATTTGAATCTGTATATTTTTTGCATTTATTATCACAAAAGAATTGAAATGAAAACCAAAATAATGGAAAGGGCTATGACTTCACTCCACTCACCAAATGCAACCGTAGCAAATAATGAAATCAAACACCAGACCAAAATAATGAAAAGGGCTATAACAACTCTCTTCTTTCATTCGACGAAAACAAACAAATCAAATCAAACACCAGACCAAATCCATTCTCATTTGGTTGGGTTAAACCGAGAATACCGGCTATCACGATTTCTACCCATTGACCCGATCCACATTCCGAAACGCCCTCCCTCGAAATACAACAAACCCAAGAGCATGCCCGAAAATCGCGGCTAGGAAAACGCCACCATTGAACGAAACAACAGCTAGAATCACAAGGTAGCTAAAGCCAGACTTGACAGCATAAATAGCCGTACGGAGCGGCAACTTGGCAAGCTTAACGGAGGAAGTTACATCAGACCAACGAGCGAGCCACTGAGCTAAGAATGCTAAAGAGAAGACGAAGATAATTGCGAGAGCATACATCCCACGGTTAGAATCAGGCCATCCCGAGAAGAGCACTTCGCAGTTGTAACCCCATTTGAATGTTGGGTGTATCAGTGACGGTCTGTGTGGCGTCGGCGTTTGCGTTGTGGCATTGTTACATCCTTCTACTGTTTTACTAGACAACATCTCCTTTAAAGGTCGTTGTCGTAGTGGAAATAGGGGTCTCTTCTTGTCTCTCCTATAAAAGTGTTTCTTCTTAAGGGAACTTTTGATTGGGTCCTACAAATTATATGCTATGTTCTTGTTATGAAGCAAACTCAAGATTTGCTTGTCGGATTTTTCTTCCAGAAAGGTACACCATGTCCATCACTAAAGTGTTTGGCTGAGTAATTTACAATCACATTTCGTTTTAAAAACATGCATATACGTAGAATGGGCAAAATATTTGTACCCGATATCGAAACTCAAACCTAATCCGAAAACGCGAGTTCATATCTTTGCTAAAATCTGAATGAATCTGATGTTGGGAATACATTGGATATTTGTTCGGGTTTGGATAATTCTAGATATCTACGAGAAAAAATTGAACCATGATACCGTTGTAGAATAATCTACGTATTATAATCAAAAAAATATGCTATTTTACTTATGAAGTATTCGATACCTGATTTGATCTTACTAAATATCTGATTGGATCATACTGAATACCTGATATTCACTTGGATCCTACTAAATATCTGATTGGATCATATTGAGTACCTGATATTCACTTGGATCCTACTTAATATCTTATATCAGTTCCATCTACATAAGTTTTTATGAATTTTATTTCGGATATTGAATATCTTGGATACCAAAAACCCGAATTACTAAGTTGAAAAATTCGATAAAATATCAGATCTTATATTATTTACTAGATCTCAACCTAACACATAGCTAGCTAAATTTTACGCCACCATCAATCATTTACACTTTTTGTTTTTATGGATAGGCAATGAGATCAACATTTCTAACTCAACCTTTTACACTTTTCTGATGAGTGAAATTTAATTCAAAACGGCACTTTTTTAATTTATTTCAAATTTTACTTGATTGTAAAGTTTGCATATTCCAACAATTGTGTTTGAATTTAGATCTAGTTTCTTAGCTTTCTATTATTTTCTTCTCTCTTTTTGGTCATTTTGGACGATGTTAAAACTCAAAATCTTATAGTATATGTAGTCGTATTTGATATTCCCTTAGAACTAGAGTTGTATCCGCGCTTTTGCGCGGTTGATTTTTATTTTGTAATTAACATTAATAATTTATAGCTTACATTATAAAGATAATAATATATCAATTTAAGTTATACATGATTTTTTGTTTGGTTTTAGAATTTATGTAGGAAATTAAGTAATATTTAATTAGTTAAAATATTGTTAGGACTGATTTTAGATTTTAAATAGTGTTCGATTTAATGTAGGTAAATTAATAAATGAATAATGCTAAAATTTCAAGATAAAACTAAAATTATATTTTGAAGTAATTTTTATATTAAAATTAAATATAAAATTTAATGCATTTTAAGAAATAATTTACAGTGCACTTATTGCGGGGTAATATGTTTAATCTAGAGATATTTTAATCTATGATTAAAAACTAAAAATTAAAACCTATGTTTAATTTTTAATTTAGGCATAAATTAACCCATGATTAATATTTCTAATTTTCATTGGTACTTTTTAAAAAAAAATAAATAGATTTGATGAAATATATAAGGCAAAAATATTATATTTAAAAATATAGTTTGATTTAATATAAAATTAAGGTAATATGTTAGTTTAAGCATATTTAAACCTTAAATCAAAACCTATGTTCAATTTTTAATTTAATGTTTATATTTTTAATTTTTTAACTCTATAAACCTATATTAAATGTAGATTACAAAACTAAAATCTGAATTTACGTATTTATAAATATTTATTGTGAAGAAATATTCTTTATCATTGGTTAATTGAATATTTGTATTTAACATCTTAATTAGTTGGCTAAAGATATTTTAATTTATATTTAAAATTTTATTAAATTATCGATATATCTAGAAATATTCACGATAATTATTATATCATTATCATTTTAATTGAATATTTTTATTTATATATTAG
>OVAU01003177.1:0-11402 GCA_900406315.1 Biscutella laevigata subsp. laevigata
AAAAAAAAAAAAATAAGATATTATACGGAGCTTGACAAACTAACATGGTATCTCAATCCTCTGCGCATAATAAATACTCTAATGGAGTTTCATAAACTAACAAAGACAACAATGGAAAAACAAAGGACTAACTAAATCTGTTCCTGTCTCTTATCAAAAAGGTAATAAGACATAAATCACCAAAACCTTTAAACTTTAAAGGAATAAGCCACTTTATGAGGCTGCTCTCTTTCTTTCTCTTTTTTCTTTAGCCATCTTTTTCATTCTTTTAAAATACTAAATACTACACTTTCCCTCACCAAATATTCATGACTTTTTTTTATTGTTGAGGCGAATTTTATTTTATTATAATTATGTCTAATATTGATCGCCGTTCTATTATTATCGTGTGATCACGTCTAAATGGATTATCTACAAACTATACGTTTCAACCAAAAGACTAATTGATTAAAACAAAGTTAAAATTTACCAAAGTTTGAGAAAAGAAATTGAAATCTCAAAATTGGCAATCGAAAATAGATAGAAATAAACAGAAAGAGAAACATATCTTAAAATGGCAACACACAGTGATAATGGAACTTGAGAATATCGTTAACATTTTGAAGAGTCGAAAATCTAATATATTTGAGAGAAACTCTAAAATCATATATTTGTATGAAGTAATTTCATTTCTCAAATTTTAACCTAACTTTTTTAATTGAACGGTCTATAATCTAAATGAGTTTCACCATTTGTCTACAAACAAAATTAAATTTTACCGTTTTTTACTGTGGACAAAAATAAATTATACATATTGATCAAATTAATTTATACATAGACGATAATCCATCCAATTAACAACCCATACTATTTTTTTTTACTTTGTACGCAAATTCGTAGATAAAAAGCATTGACTATTTCTATTGAAAAATACAGTTCCGGGACACCTTCCGGTATAAATGCGGTTTAAAACAAGTTGACAAAAAGAAAACACATGTTGGTCACTAATCTAGTGCCTTTCAAATAATTCATACTAAAAGAAAATTAAAGTGGATCCACATCTTTAGACTTGAGAACAATCATACTTTTAAAAAATAAGATTAAAAAACTACAGAAAGGTGGTCAATTAAAATATATATGTTCATGTAATGTCAGACTGAAACTATATAATAATTATTGTAATAATAGGTGATCCCCATGTCAATTAAAAGATTAAGAAATATAAAAAAAAAACATTAAGAATATAATAAGAGAAATTCATAGGTCTCTATTGGTTTGCCAACCCATGTTTGACCTAGTTTCTCTTGATGAGCTAAGTCTTATTTTAGCAACCATATAAAACAACAAATGGGTCTTATAATTTCATTTGAATGTATTATTTCATAAAAGTCATATCATAACCGTCCATATATCATATATATCATATATATTATTGAAAATCCATTTAGTTTAGGTGTCATTCATATAGTAAATTTCGATAATATTATATTTAATTTTCGGGATTTTAAAATATTCAAAGAACATACAATATCAAAGTAAATTTAGGAAATATAATACTCAATTTCAAAATTTAAAATCATCAACATCATATATATTAATTGAGAAACCACTTAGCCTATATTATATAATTTAATTTTTCGAGAATTTGAAATATTTAAATAACCTAAAATATCAAAATAAATTTAGGAAATAAATTAAAATTTAATATATATGATTAAAATACATAATTTGAAAGTTTGCAATACAAAATATTATTACTATATATATAAATATAATATTTTATCATCGCGGTAGTCGTAGATCCAAATCTAGTATAAGAAAATTGAGAATAAACTAAAAGAGGTTTGCAAACTTTTCTATATAATATAATCGGAGTCATGGCAATGAATGCTCACGGTTGATTAGGAACATCTCAATTTTCACACAGAGAAGAAAGATAATTAAGGCACATGGAGTGAACAATTCGTAGAGCTTTAAATTAGATGATCAAAGAGTATAATTTGAAGAATGAATTTAATTTGAAAGATAGGGTGCGATTCGGGTCGGGTCGGTTCGGAACGGGTCGGGTTTTCGGTTTTTCGGGTTTCAATTATTTTACCGAATCGAACCGATTTAATTTTCGGTTCGGTTCGATTTTCAGTTATTTCGGTTATTGAAAAAATAACCGAAATTAACCGAAATGTCTAATTAAACCGGTTAATTTCGGATTTTTCGGTTAATTTCGGGTAATTCGGGTAATTTCGGTTAATTTGGTTTGATTATTTCGGTTAATTTCGAGTATTTTGGTTTAAATTCAAAATTCCGGTTTACTTTTGGTTTAATTTCGGTTTAATTCCAAATTTTTAAAAAAAAAATTCGGTTAACTAATCGGTTCGGCGAACCGGACCGAGAACCGAAATCAATTTCGAATTGATTCCGATTGGTACCCGATTGATAACCGAAACCGAACTAAAAATCGAAAAACCCGGTTCGGTACAATCGAGTCGGTTATTAATCGCAGGGCTAGTATATATTATAATATTGGTCTTCTGTTTTAGTTTACTTAAAAAAAAAAAAAAAAATTAAAGTTAAACGTCAACAGCAGGGTTCGAACCTGCGCGGGCGAAGCCCAACAGATTTCAAGTCTGTCTCCTTAACCACTCGGACATATTGACTCTTTTGAACATTATGTCGGAAAACGTAAAATGAATAAATTGGTTTGGACTTCTTGGTTTTATCATTACTTCAAAACGTTTTGTAGTTATGAAGAAATTAAAAAAATCTCAATACTAGATAATGACTTTTAGTGTAGAGATTTTAGAATATATATTTTCCATCTGAAAAACCCTAAAATATTTTAGAGAATAAATGAAAACTATTAAAATAAATGAAAAGCTGAAAATATACATGGCTACATATTTCTCCATCAAAAAAAAATTATTTTTCTACAGAAACCAGCATGCATAGTATAGAGCCATAGAGGCATAGAACTGCAACATTATCAATGAATCTGAAAGATGCATTAAGCAGCTCACACGAAATATAGATATTGGCTAGTCAACAAATGCTATCAGATTTTAGTCACATTTATGAGCAAAAATTGGCCGTAGCAAAAACTATAACAGATTTGTAACAAATCTCACTTATTAATACGTCCATTAGAGAGATTGAACACATTCTCTTAACCAAAATCCTACCAAATTTCAAGACATAAGAATTCGTTTGGAATACAAACCTATCAAATATTCATTTGAGATTTTAAAATTTTCAAAAAGTTCAAGGTCATTATTTGGATTGATTAACTAGTTTATATAATCAAACATAGCTGATTTTCTTATGTTTTTTTCTTAAATTAAAGTATTTTGGTTACGCCAACAAAAAAAAAAGTATTTTGGTTACTAATTAGAGATTTCAGGAATTCAATGACCAAAATCTCCCCTAATTTCAGTCTTCTTCGACACAAAAACCACAAAACTATCATACTAACCGGATTTAAGAACCCGGACGGGTTCGACTACGCAGTAACCGAAAAAAACAACACTAAATTGATAAATGTTTCCATACCGGAACTCGGGTTACACCTTTACCGACTTTGGTACACGATAATCTCAGATTTAGTTTTTGAAAGCATCCCTTTATCGGAGTCGAATTCTTATTTGCCAGGTAGATATCTTACGGGCTCACTCCATTTTTTATTTCCCTATTTAATTATTTTTTATCAAAACTCAAACTCTCAAACAAAATTCACACAATCGTTCAAAACTAAACCCTAGACTCCCTCTATGGATTAGTGAACCCAAGAGCTAATATTTAACTTTTATATCCCTCAAACTTCGAAAAAAATTATTTTCAAATCGTTTTCTAATCGTATTTTAATAATTTTTGTGAAAATATTTTAAAACAGTTTTTCGATTTTTGAAATATTTTTATAAAATTTGTTAAATTAAATAAAAAATATTGGTGTTTTCAGTGTTAAGAAATAATTTTTTTAATGACCTATAAAATTAAAACAAAAAACGTATTCTATAAAGATCGAAGAAAGAAATATAAGAGCTTTCAAGGTGTTCACTCCCTCTATCGCCCTCTATCGCCTTTTCAGCAAATTTTTTCCTCCATTAGTTTAGTCGTCTCCAAAACTATTCTACTTTCCGATCTGTGAGAGAAACCCTAATTTCTGAGGAGTTTACTTAATCTCTCCACAGTCTCATGGTCGAGATTTGCTTCGTGGATACTCTGGTAATCTCTCATTCTGTTGTTTTCTAGGGCTCGGTTGAGGGGAATCATGGATGGAAACAAAGACGATGCGTTAAAGTGCCTGAAAATCTTCAAAGATGCGATTAAAGCAGGAGATCGACCTCGAGCTTTGAAATTTCTGTCGAAAGCTCGTCGTCTTGATCCGAATCTCCCGATTGATGATCTGGTATCTGAGCTTAATGACAAGTCAGACGAATCAGGATCGGCGAGGTCGCCTGGATCTGCTGCCGCAAAAGATTCGCCTAATTCATCAGATCAGCCTTCTCTACGCCAACGTGGATCGTCGACAACGTCATCGTCTTCTTCGATGTCATACACCGAGGAACAGATGTCGATCGTGAGAAAGATAAAGTCGAAGAAGGATTATTACGAGATCTTAGGTTTGGAAAAGAAGTGTTCTGTGGACGATCTGAGGAAAGCTTACCGGAAACTCTCCTTGAAAGTTCATCCCGATAAGAATCAAGCTCCTGGTTCAGAAGAAGCTTTTAAATCCGTCTCAAAGGCGTTTCAGTGCCTAAGCAACGAGGAATCTAGGCAAAAATACGACGTCAGTGGATCCGAGGAGCCAATCTATCAACCACGTCGATCTGCTAGGAGTAACGGATTCTATTACGAAGACGAGTTCGATCCTAACGAGATTTTCAGGAGCTTCTTCGGTGGAGGAGGAATGCATCCCGCGACTGCTCAGTTCCGATCATTCAATTTCGGAGCTACTCGACATAGAGCAGCTACTAATCAAGCTCCTGATACAGGTTTCAATCTTCGTATACTTTTCCAGCTTCTCCCTGTGTTACTCATACTCCTCCTCAGCTTCATGCCTTCTTCTCAACCTGTTTACTCACTCTCTGCAACTTACCCTTACCAATACAAGTTCACCACACAAAAGGGTGTGAATTACTTTGTGAGATCTTCCAAATTCGAGCAGGATTACCCACGAAACACTGACGATCGATACACACTGGAAGAACAAGTTGAAAGAGATTACGTGTCTATACTTAGTCAGAATTGTAGGTACGAGCTGCAGAGACAACAATGGGGATTTGTTCGTGAAACACCTCACTGTGAGATGATGCGGAGATTTGAGTCAAGTTATGCTTAAATCCCACTTAAAAGCTAGTTGAGGCACAAATGAGCTATTAGCCTATTACCATGTTCTAAACATTTTCATGTCGATGTCTCAACTGAGTCATGTTTTTTTTTTGTTATTTCTTTTGGATTATATAATGCTTCACAACTTATCATACGATCCAACTTGGATTTTATGTGATTATCTCTGAATTAAGATTTCTCTTTTGTTATAAATGATCCAACTGGGTTCAAAAACGTGTTACTAGATCTTCCCAAGAGTTTTCTAGATTCAAAAGCTTCTAGCTACCTTCTCGTACAGGTCTCGCCAGAAACCCAGCAATCTGCGAAAGTAGTTCATGATTACGAGATACGACCTCTCCTGATCATATATACTAACAGGCTTTAGTGTTAATGTACCTTAGACCTCATAGCACGGATAGATCCATCACTGTCATTTATGTTATCCAGACAGGTCAGAACAACCTTGAGAAAGTCAGGGATACAAGTCTGGAAGTAAGAGGAAGCTCTCTGAAAATCGTCTGGGCTTGTGTTGGGCGATCTTGGAACGAGATGAAGGAATGGGAGCCTGGCTACTTCTCTTATGGCGTTTAGATGATCGCCTAATCTGGCCGACTTGTGGATAGACAGTATAGCTTCAAGCTCTCTTAATATTGTTTCTTGTTCCATGATCCGGTATCGTTCCTGGACACTGTAATATACAAGAGTGTGATAGTTGAAACTCCCCATTCAACAACTACCAAACTTCACACTACATAATTGTCGAGAACAGGTGAAAAGCTAAAGAATGAGTGAAAATTATGTGAAACCTGCTGCCAAGTAGTATCAACTGGAGGCTGCCTATGAGCATGGCCTAAATCAAAATCTAAAATCCCATAATCTCTCTGCAGAGTAATTGGAAAAAGAATCAATAGATGATTGGCACGGAAATACTCTTGTGCATATATGCTTCGTGTTAAGCTTTATTAAATCCGTGGCACGAACCCGAAGAAAAGCACGAAGTCTTTGTAAATTTCCGACAGATCCACCAAGAGCAGCCTAGGACAAGATTAGAGAGACAGAAATATGTTGTAATTATTAGAGAAAGATCAAGAGCACAATTTCAAAAATAAACATCCTTGAGGATAATTGAAAAGATGCATCAAGACAAATTTAACATGCCTTAATAGCATGTACATGCAAAATAAATAAAAGATAGAACTGAATACTTGTTTAGGATGACTTTGAATTGTATCCATAATATGTTTCTCATGTCCACATTCTAAGTGGCGTCTTGCACCTATCGCGAGGGACATCCTCTTGGAAAAGCCCTGTTGTACTGCTGAGTCTTCACCAGTCATTATTGCCTACGTTGTTAAAGATTTAATCTAAGAAATTCTTTCAAGGTGCCACTGGTTGGAAAATGAAACTAACAATCAAAATTTTACCTGAATAAGTTGCCTTATTTTCTGCATGTTGACTGATTTTCCACGAGTCAAATCAACTCCTAGACTTTCATAAGCACCCTTGAAAGATATCGCAGGCTATACAACAAACGAATAAATGAGAAATTAGTAGGAAACGGAGCCAAAGAAATCAGTAAGAGATAAACTATTCAGATTCAAGCTACAACAAAGCCAATCATCACCAAAAGTTGAAGGATGTAAAGAGTTAAAAAAAAAAAACAGCTGACAACAGAAGTAAAGTAAACGTGCACAATTTTCAGCTGCATCAATCAAAATGCAGCAATACTGTAGAGAATTCAAAAGAAGGTACAGGATGGCCATACTTTAAATGGCAAACCACGTTCTCTTGCAGAGTTCACAACCTCTGCATAGACATATATGCCTTTTTCTCATGAATGGGTTTGTTAGCCAGAGGCACAAGTTCTGTTCCAGTTTTTGAAGATACTTGAGGACTCAAAGCCACAGACACTAGTTGACCAGCGTGAGTATCTCTGCTTGTATTGATTTAGGATTTCAAACTTTTCAGAATCTATTTTACAGAGACTCATCTCAAATAAATAACACTATGCGGTCTAAAGCCGGTTCGGTTCGGATTTTGATTCGTTATTTCTGATTTCGGTACACGATAATTCTCAAATCAAATAAAGGAAGAAGCACGACATCGCACGACCAATTTACATGAAAACCAACTGTTCGACGAATTGCTCCATCAAGTTTATTCGATAGTAAGCGAAGGTTTTATGGAGAAAGAAGACTGGGAAGCCTCCTCTTCAAGCGAAAACGAGTATGCTTTGATACTCGATGATGACGAAGAGTTTCCTTCCGGTGGTTCAGTGCCCAAGTTACAGTTCAGGTAGGTTAAATTCAGCTACTAGTTTCTGTGTCTAGTTGTCCTCCTTAGGCTTATTATTATCTTACAACACATATTTGTTGTGTGTGTGTTTGGACTTTGTAGAGTAGGATCTTCCAAAGCTCGTTGGGTTGCCGAATTAGGAATGGCTGAAGTTGAGGTCAAAAGGGGGAAACTTTGGACAACGACTGGAATCATTCGTAGTGGACAAACATATTGCTTCATAGAAGAAGCTTTGTATGTGGCAAACAAAAGTTATTTAGATTGCAGTGTTTACTCATCATATAGTGAAATCTCTTCCTTTTTCCCATTTGGTTGCAGATATTTGAGTGAAATAGGAGAGTTACAGATCTTGGGTACTGAAGAAGATAATGCAGTGATTCCATTAAAGGACTTGTATGAGAAAATTGCAGAGGGAAAGAGCGGTTGCTGTTGGGAAAACTACGAGGTTTATAAGTACTTAAAGAGTCTAGGCTACATCCTAGGCAGGCATGGAGTTTCTTGGACTCCAAAGAATGTTGCAATTACGACACCAAGTGATGAAGAAAAGTCAGGAGAATGTCTTGAAGACAAGGCTACTCTCACTAAACTCTTGGGAGATATGCAGATATGTAATGCAAGAGCAGTGTTTGACGTGTTTCTACCAAACAGTAGATTCAAGAAGTCTTCTCCTGGTGAACCAAGCTTTGTAGCTTGCTTTTCAGGGTAAAGCTTTTTCAATGGAAGCAGTTTTTTTCATTACACATCTTACTGAATACACTCTCTCTTCTTTTACAGAGATTCTCCACCAAGCAAAGAAGAAATTAGAGTCCTGCAGAAGCGAGTAGCTTCACCTTTAATGTTCTGTCATGTAGCTCAAGGTCGTGCAAGTTTCTTTTCCTTTAGTTCAATAGATCTCCCTGTTTTACCGTGACATAGAAACTGAATGCACTTGTCTTCTTTTGGTAAACTCACAAAATAAAGTAACTGAGAGTTTTACTTACACTTGGAATAACTTTGAGGGATGTGTATTCATGAGGTTATTTGTACAACCTCGTTATACCTTTAGTCACTATATTAGGAAGATTATTTCTTCGCGAAACTCAAATTTTAGGCTCGTTCCATTTGGTTAGATCTCCTTTTTTTTATTTTCGTATAGATCTTTGTGTATCACACCATCACAGAGTTCATACCAAATCTTGATGGGCATAAAGGTCTAATTATTCATCGTTTTCGGGCCCAAATACGCCTAAAACATGAATGTTTCGGCTCGATAAGTTAGGGCTATAGAGATTTTTACTTTTAAAAAATATTAATAAAGTCTAATTTTATTCTCCTAAAAAAACTCACAGTTTCTTATTTTTTTCACTGTTCAATTTATTCTATTTTATTTTTAAAACTTACATTTCTAACTTTTTCATTTTTTAAATCATAATTTTAAAAGTTGAAGTCAACTTTAAAAAATTATTTTTATAGTAACCATCTCTTCTCACAACTTAACCAATCACCTCCTAGATTAGTGTCTCTATTATTATATCCTCTTTCAACCTTTTTTTTTACCAAAATTTGTGACGCAAGTAAAATTTAGATACATTAATATTTTTGGGGTCAATGTTTTGTTCTATTTTTTTTTTTAAATTAACTTTAAATTTGTTACTGGATATATATATATCAATAATTGTATATATTTCCTTCTGTTTGATTAAATTTTAGATTACGTGACTATTTATCGAAAATGACTCCTCTAAATTGATTAAAGTATATTTGGAAACACATTTTAAACTGACATTCCACTGCAAAACAAAATAGATAGTTGCATTATTATTTGCTAAAATACTTCAAAAGTTATAATAAGATTCTTGATATAACAATTTTTTTGCGAATTTGTCCTATCTAGAAAATTCCTGAAATAATATATATACTATCTAGATTACAATATAAAGTTTTAGTAAGGAAGGAATTTTCTCTACTATAAATATAGCAAATCAGTGCAAAGCAAGTGCAAAATAACTATGGATTGTGGGAAGTACCAAAAATATAGGGAGCAACTCATAGTAATTTTTTATGACTTATTTATTCAAACTGTCACGGAAGTGATAAAGATAAGATAAAACATGTATCTTGATAAGCAGATCAACATCTATTTTAAAATTGCAACATTTTTGTCATTGTGGAATCCAACAACTTCTGCCTCAAAAGTTGTTTGATTAGCAATAATTACCCTGCGATAAATCATACAAATCTTTTCATCAGAAAATATCAAACCGAGAATTCATTTCAAAATTCTGAGAAAAAAATTGAGAAGTGAATTCGAGTATCCAAATTCACATCAGATTTTGAAACTGATTTCATTGGCTATTATAATATCACTGACAATTATGATTACAAATAAAATCGAAATGTAAAACAGGAAATGGTGAATAATTAGACCTGATGAATATTTAAATATTAAAAAATTACAATTCAAACATGATAATATTAAATAATGAAAAGATAAACATCATTTAATCTTATACCAATATGAATTATTCTTTTCGTACTATATTGAATATCTGATCGACTCTAATGGTGAAGTCTACGACTAAAATGGTTAATCAAATCACTCGTACTTATAATGATCAAAATTCGAAAGTTTAAAGTTTTTGTCATTTTTTATTATTTCTTTTTCTTTAACTATTTAATTAGATACCATGTAATAAGTTACCAAAAATTATGGTGCACGTAAAACTTGGATATACTGTACATCAATATTTTTGAGATATCAATGTTTTGTTTCTATTTATAACAATATATTTATATATTACAGTACTTTTAGATATTTTCATCACAATTTCATTCTTTTCAAAAAAATATTTGATTTTAAGCCAATCTTAAACATAAAAGTGAAAGAATTTGTTGATAAATTAGTAATAGACTAAATATCTGGTTAGAGTCTATATTTATCATATTTGGACTAGGCACATTCTTTTAAATTTTATAAAGTAAAATCTATATTTATAATGATCGTAATTTAAAAATTCAGACTTTTTATTTTCTTATCCATACTTATAAAGATAAAAAATTTAAATTTCCAATATCTTTTCATTTTCTTCATTATTATCTCCTTTTTCTATTTTTAATTTAAAATTTGTAATTGGACTATTTTATTTCTAGTTTTTAGTTCTTTTTAATATTCTCATCATATTTATATTCTTTTCTAAATATATTTGATTGACTCTAATATTGAAGTCTATTATCAAAACGATTAACCAAATATTTCCAAATATATCGTTGATTTTTTTAATTTTATCATGAATCTTAACTTAAAAATAAAAATAAATTATATTTCTACAAAACAATAAAATTTTGGTAGATTGAGTTTAAACATATTTAGGATTTTATGCGCGTTAATGTATGATTTATTTTCAAATTTTCAATTAATGATATATGAAGTTTTAAATTAAAAATTTTAAATAAACGATACCTAATAAATAATAATAAATATTTTTGTAATTTTTATATAAGAGTTCAACTTTCAATTTTTTATTAATTATTCTTTGTTTTCGTTGAAAAGTCCGTTGATTTTAAATTATTTTTATGTTTTTAACATTTATAATAGATGATTAAATATTGTTTTTCAAATGTGAGATTAGAAATGGTGCACCAATCGACCAAGATGATGTTTAAATGCTAATGAATTATAAGTCAAACATGATTTATTAAATGTTTAGAGATAAATATCATACTCTATATGAATATAAATGATCTTATGGTAATATACTGAATATCTGATTGACTACACTACGGCTTTGAATGGTGACAGCGTACACAACGTGCGTACAAAGCGGGCA
>OVAU01003178.1:0-11402 GCA_900406315.1 Biscutella laevigata subsp. laevigata
AAATACACCACCCCGCATATAATGCGGATACAATTCTAGTTGTTTCTTATAATAGGAAGAGTTGAAGTCAACGCGGAACCGGGTTTAGATTGCTATTTATTTGGTTTTGTTTTGGTTCATCTAAACCGTAGCATCATGGAATAGGTTTTTTTTTTTTTTTGGTCATCTAAACCGTAGCATCATGGAATAAGATAAAGTTACAATTTAGTACACCAAAAATAAACGACACGCTTTGTCGTCGGATAAACAGTGTGCCGTTCTCAATAGTCTAAACCGACATACAGTTTTTAGATATAATCTATGTTGTTTTTTTTGATAATTCAGGTGTTTCCATCTGGAGCCCGTGGGGAAGGCAGGTGAAAACCCACTCCCAACGCGGTTCGAACTCGGGTGGCGGTAGTTACAGCTGCAACCCCATTACCAGTAGAGCCAACTCGTCGTTGGTTATAATCTATGTTGTTAAGTTAGAGTTTTAAAAAACATTAAAATAGAAGTTGTTAGATATGTTGTTAAGAAGGGAGTAAAACAAAAGATATGATGTTAAAAGAAAAGAGAAATATTTAGTTAAATCTTTTTTATAATATGATAGTTAAATTCAAGATATTTCTATTTTCTGTTAAATCTTTCTGAAAATTAAATATGATAGGTAAAAACTGAATAACATTATACATAACAAGACAAATCTTTTTAATTTTGAAGCTGAATGACATTTAGAAATTAATGCTTTTCAAACTAATTTTGTTGTTTTGGGGGTGTAAGAAAACTGTTTTGAATATTAAAAAATTTTCTCTTAAATTAGTTAATTTCCCATTGGGTAATTCAAACTACCATTTAATAAGAGGTCTCAGTACTAATATATTACCAACAGTAATTAAATAGCTCTGGATATTCAATGCTTGTATAAGGCAATTCAAGATTTTTAAAATGTAGTTACTAAAATATGCAATTATGTAAACTAAAAATAAAGTTACTATAACTTCTATTGCATGTGATTACTATAAATACAGATATAAACAACTGAACAAAACTCAATCACTCAAAACATTACACAAAGAAAATGGGTAGGAAAAAGATTAAGATGGAGAAAGTTCAAGACACAAACACAAAGCAAGTAACCTTCTCCAAACGAAGATTGGGTTTGTTCAAGAAAGCTAGTGAGCTCGCGACTCTATGCAACGCCGAGATTGGTATTGTTGTCTTTTCTCCGGGAGACAAACCTTACTCCTTCGGTAAACCGAATTTCGAATCGATTGCAGAACGTTTCAAGAACGAATCTGAAGACTTTGATCATAGCTATGAACCATCTAGAGGTAATAGAGCTAGACAAGAGAAGAAGATGTGTAAACGTCTCGACTCGATCATGGAAGAAGTTGGAGCCGAGAAGAAACGTGGAGAAAATCTTCAGAAATGGCTTGAATCTGGTGGAGAAGAGAGGTTTGATAAGCCTATTGAAACGTTTAGTCTTGAAGAGCTTAAGGAATTTGAAGCTAAGATGAAGAAGATACGTGGTGAGATTCAAAGTGCCATTAATATGATAGAAGTTTCGACTTCTCTCGTAATTCTCGCTTCAGATAATTATGAAAAATGAATCAGATTTTATAGTTTGAAATTTCGTTTTGTTATCTTTTTCTATTGTTTATCTATTGTCGTATTTTGAAATTTCGATAATAAAAAGAGAGAATTGTTGGTTTGTTGAAGACAATATTCACAAATATGTTATGAATTTTTTATCATTCCAAAACAATAGATAACAAAATTTCTGTTTTTGAGGGTTCTTTTCATCAACAATAATTCATAATTTGTAATCTAGCAAATTCAAACATTGATGGTAATCAAACCACAATGTCATGATTTCAAAAAATGCAAGTTATACACAAAATTTTGAAGTATTAAATTGGTTTATTATCTTTAGATTTTATTCGTGTTTCGGAATTTTTATTACATTGCACTCTTGTAAATCATACAAATTTTCTTTCTATAATATGATTCATGAGTAGGATTGGTTAAAGATTTTTTTTGTCAACTAGTATCAGTCACAAAAAGTCGGTCTATTAGTCAAACTTTTATAAATGAGAAAAGTAAATGTATTCACGAGAAACTCTGATCTGGTAACTATTGGCCTAACATAACTTATTATATAATATATGAATTATGAGCTTAATTGGTTATGGATGTAACTTGATGTTTTCTACTTTGACTACGACTTTAAATGAAAGTGTGATAATTAAATATTAACTATACGTTGTTGACTGATGGAACCAAAATATATAGTCTAACGATTTGTGTTAATGCAATTACTATATTACCATTTAAGTTTGAATATAATTATTTTTATGTTGTTGACTAATAGAACCAAGATATTTAGTCTAACAATCTATGTTAATGCGATTAATATATTTCCATCACAGTTCGAATCTAAAACTATTAATTAAGATTTAAAATCCTTATACCTATCATTTCGTTAGAAGTTCGAATTTCTAATCAATTAGTACATGTTATAACAAGCGATCCAATAGCTTAACCTCTCATAAAATAAAATGAAGTCACAAAGAATCGAAATTTGTTCACAAACCATTTTTTCGTTTTTGCAAATCCAGAATGTTTTTTTGGTAATTTAATGTTAATTATTTTCATAAGAACAAAAGAAAAACTGAAAAGATGAATTAAAAAAAGGAAAACAAGTTTTGGGTCGGAGTTGTGAGCTAACTACCATGGATGGGCCACGTGAACAACTTTGCAGTCTCTCTCTCTCTTTCTGGTAGCTAAACGCTTTGATCTATTTCTTACACTCATTTCCCTCTCTCTCTCTCTCTCTCTCTCTCTCTATCTCTATTTATTGGTTTTCTCTGTAATCTTCTCTCCACCTAACTTCATTCCTCTCTACTGACTCGCTCACGACTCACCAGCTGACCAGGTTCCTCTTTTTTTTCTTCTCATTTCTCTTCGTTTTAGTTAGATCCGTGTTTCATTCGATTCCGATCTGTGTTTTGGTTTTTTATTTTTTACTCAAATCGAAATGTGTCGATCTGATTTAGGTTTCGGGTCTAGAGTGTTCGTGTTGATTCAATATTATCACGATTTCGTTATTACAAGGTTGAGATCTATAGTTACATGTAATTCTGTAATGCATTGGTTTGGAATTTGATCTAATTTATGAGTTTTTACTTGTGTTAACATGGAAAAGATAAAAGCCTTTTGGTTTGTTTAACTCAGAGATCTGTTTGGATTGGCTTCAGTTTCACTCTGTTTTTTTTTTGTCTGTGAAGTCATGGCCACGGGACAATTATTCTCACGTAGCACTCAAGCTTTGTTCTACAATTATAAGCAGCTTCCTATTCAGCGGATGCTTGATTTTGATTTCCTCTGTGGTGAGTTTTGCTTTGATTTTCCCTGTTTTTGGTTTTGATATGGTGTCAAGGAAGCAATTTGGTTTTTCTTGTTCTTGAGCTGTCTTTCATTTCTTTCAGGGCGAGAAACTCCTTCTGTTGCTGGTATCATTAACCCTGGTTCTGAGGGATTCCAAAAGCTATTTTTTGGTCAAGAGGAAATCGCCATCCCTGTTCATGCAGCGTAATTTGATCATACCATTTAGATAGATAGAGAGATAGACAAGGTTCCGAGAGTTTAACTTAGTTGTCTGTTTCTTGCAGCATTGAGGCAGCATGTGCTGCACATCCCACAGCAGATGTTTTCATCAACTTCGCATCGTTTAGAAGGTTAGTGTAGCTTTGATTCTGTATATGAAATTCGTCCTGTCTCTCTTTGTGATTTTTTTGGTGATGTGTTTATCTTCTTTTCTATCAGTGCTGCTGCTTCGTCCATGGCTGCTTTGAAGCAACCAACTATTAAAGTGGTGGCTATAATAGCAGAAGGAGTTCCGGAGTCTGACACTAAGCAGCTGATTGCTTATGCTCGTGCTAACAATAAGGTGACTATAGTACTGAACTGACTAGATTCTCGTGATGGCATTGTTCTTATGTATCGATATCTTCCAGTTGATGTAAGGTTCCTGAATCGATCTTCTGATACTGATTGGTCATTCCAGGTTATTATTGGACCAGCTACTGTTGGAGGTATTCAAGCTGGAGCCTTTAAAATTGGTGACACTGCAGGAACAATTGACAATATCATCCAGTGCAAGCTGTACAGACCTGGATCCGTTGGCTTTGTCTCCAAATCTGTATGTACTTGGCTTTTTGGCTCAATGTTATTTTCTTTTGAATCTTAATCTGAGAATTTATTCTCTCCTTCTGTTTTTCTCTACAGGGAGGCATGTCTAATGAAATGTACAATACCATTGCCCGTGTCACAGATGGGATTTACGAAGGTAATTTTCTATTCTATGTTCAGAATCTACTATGAATGTATACTCATGCCTATCATTTCTCTAGAGTCTTATGCTGAGATTGTGTTCTTGGGATGGCTACAGGAATTGCTATTGGTGGCGATGTGTTCCCAGGATCCACATTATCTGACCATATTCTGCGGTTTAACAACATCCCACAGGTATTATTAATCTCAAGTTTTAACTATAAGAGAAGCTACTACAAGGCATATGTGCTCCTCTCAATCAACTGATATCTTGACTTCAAAACATTGCAGATTAAGATGGTGGTTGTACTTGGAGAGCTTGGAGGTAGAGATGAATATTCTCTAGTTGAAGCTTTGAAACAAGGAAAAGTCACCAAACCAGTGGTTGCTTGGGTCAGCGGGACTTGTGCACGTCTCTTTAAGTCTGAAGTACAATTTGGTCATGCAGTAAGTGCCACGCAAAAACTGACTTAAAGAACTCTAGACATTAACCTTCCTCTGCTTGCTATAGAAATCATTCTTTGATATGATGTAAATCAGGGGGCCAAAAGTGGTGGAGAGATGGAGTCTGCACAAGCCAAGAATCAAGCACTCAAAGACGCTGGAGCTACTGTACCAACTTCATTCGAAGCCCTAGAATCTGCAATCAAAGAAACTTTTGACAAATTGGTCAGTCACCAAATAGATTTACCCTTGGATTCCATTCCTTTTTATTGTGATCTTATGTTCGTCTTTCGTGTCTACTAGATTGAAGAAGGAAAGGTCTCTCCTATTAAAGAAGTCACTCCTCCACAAATCCCTGAGGATCTCAGCACTGCAATTAAGAGTGGGAAAGTACGAGCTCCTACTCATATCATCTCCACCATCTCTGATGACAGAGGTATTATGCTTCTGAAACTAAACCATTTTCTCAATGCTTAAAACATAAACATTGTTTTAAGCAAAATTCTCTTTACGATACATTCTCAGGGGAGGAACCATGCTATGCTGGTGTGCCAATGTCTTCCATTGTTGAACAAGGTTATGGTGTAGGAGATGTGATTTCTCTCCTATGGTTCAAACGTAGTCTTCCCCGTTACTGTACCAAATTCATTGAGGTTGCTCATCTTTACATATTCTGACGCTTATATTGAACATTTATTAGCTAGTGAGATTGAATCTGCTTTCTGACATTTTGAGCTATGATCAGATATGCATAATGCTGTGTGCTGACCACGGTCCATGTGTCTCCGGCGCTCACAACACCATTGTAACAGCAAGAGCAGGAAAAGACCTTGTCTCAAGCCTTGTCTCAGGTGTGTTTAACATCTAAATTCTCCATGTCTTTTCAAACACACAGACTTTATTGTATATACAAATACAAGAATAGGTGAACAGAATCTTGTGTTTATAGCTAATAACCCTTCCAACAAACAGGTTTATTGACAATTGGTCCCAGATTTGGTGGTGCCATTGATGATGCAGCACGATACTTCAAGGACGCTTGTGATAGGGTAAAAATCCTTTTCCCCTCACAGCAACTGCATCAAACATTTCTTGAATTTGAGATATAATTCGTACAAAATCGTTTTGCCTTTTTCAGAACCTCACGCCTTATGAATTTGTGGAAGGCATGAAGAAAAAGGGAATCCGTGTCCCTGGCATTGGTCACAGGTAAGAACAAACCATCTTAGAGCAGAAACAGAACGTTTTCTAACGAATTTGTTTCCTCACATCTTAATGGGATTGTGTAGGATCAAGAGTAGAGACAACAGAGACAAAAGAGTGGAGCTGCTTCAGAAATTTGCACGTTCAAACTTCCCTGCAGTGAAGTATATGGAATATGCAGTCCAAGTTGAGACATACACACTCTCTAAAGCCAACAACCTTGTACTCAACGTCGATGGAGCCATAGGATCTCTCTTCTTGGACCTTCTTGCGGGAAGTGGAATGTTCACGAAGCAAGAGATTGACGAAATCGTCCAAATCGGTTATCTCAATGGCCTCTTCGTCCTTGCTCGATCCATCGGTTTAATCGGGTAACTCTTCTAACCAATCAGATTGATTTCATTCATGAAGCAACTTTTGAATTCATCCTGAATAAATTGCTGCAGACACACATTCGACCAGAAGAGACTTAAGCAGCCATTGTACCGACACCCTTGGGAAGATGTCTTGTACACCAAGTAATCAAATCATTGTTCTTTTCTTCTCATCATCATCATATCATTAAGCACCCGTATGCTCTCTTTTTTGTATTTTTTTCTGAAGATTATCGGTTGTGATTTCCTTAAACTTTATGGTTATTACACCCAAGTCCCCAATGTTTTTTAGTATTTCTACGATATTCTCTGTCAAAACAAATAAATCTTTATCTTTGATTATTCCTTTAAGAAGATGGTTTAGCACATCTTAATCAGCTTAACTTAAGATTTTTATATCCTACTGTTGGTACTTAGGGCTTCAGTTTATTAGAGCGCAAGATAGACACTACCTGCGCAAGTTAGCATTTATGATTTTTCGTTAGTCGTTAATCGTTATTATTGAATTAACACGTCAGCAAAGAAGAAAAAGAAGGAAAAATACAAAAATGATCTTAATTACAAAAGTTAGTTACTGATATTTTGCAACGACGTACATCTGTATAGATTGCGATTTGCTGTGTCGGAGATGAAGAGGTGATAGATAACGATGCACGACGATGTATATATTAATATGTAACAGTATAAATTACGTACAAGCAATGACAAAAGTGTTAAAGCGGATTATGAGGAAATATACAGACAAAAAAGAAGCACGTAGAAGAAGTTACTCTCTTTATGGAGTTTTGAACACTCTACACAAAACTCTTGACGTATTTATATATGATTCTTGTGACTTTTGTGAGTGAATTTCATTTTTCTTTTGTGATGTCTATGTCTATAAACTAGCTTCAGATTTGAGTTCTTTGTTCTGGTCGGGTTTATTGTTTTTTCGAGTGAAAATGGAGAATCCATCAGTAGAAGAACTTATGAAGAAGATGCTAGAGTTGCAGCAAAGTCAAGAGCAGCTAAACCAGGAGATGTCTAGTTTTAAGGTCTCCACGGATCTTCGGCAGCGAGCACATAGACCGGCGAGAAGAAACATCGGTGAGGGAGACTTGTTTCGTAAAGCTTCACCGTTGCGGAGGGAGAGATGTATCCAAGGTTCGATGAATTTGAGAGCTGGAGTTGGTGGCGGAGGAGGAGGAGGATCAGCTTTGAAGTTCACGGATAATCAGTATTTGAACATGTTGCAGTCGATGGCACAATCAGTTCATGTCTTGGATCTAAATATGAGAATCATCTTTTGGTGAGTAGTTTATGTCTTTCCGTATATCGTTTCATGTCACAAATTTTGGAGAGTTTTAACTAGGCCTCGGCAAATTAAATTGACGAACCGAATCGGAATCGAATCGGAACTAAACATATATCAAACCGATCCGAAATCAGGAAAAAATACTTATTTTCAGATTCCAACATGATTATTCCAGGAATGCAATGTCGGAAGAGCTTTATGGATACTCAGCTGCAGAAGTAGTTGGACAAGACCCAATCAATGTTATGGTAGATGATCGTGATGCTGCTTTTGCCATGAATGTTGCTCAACGTTGTCTCAATGGACAAAGCTGGACTGGCGAGTTTCCTGTTAAGACAAGATCAGGGAAGATATTTTCAGCTGTCACCACTTGTTCCCCATTTTATGATGATCATGGTTCTCTTATTGGAGTCATTTCCATCACTGTTAACTCAGCACCGTTTCGGAATCCGAGTATCTCTTTAGCTAGTTCACAAGAAGGTGAAACGAGCTCGAAACTTGGCCTTGACTCTGATCAACAACCTAAACAAGTCTCTATAGCATCAAAGATATCAGTTTTGGTTAGTTCAATTAGAGGTTGTTGCATATTCTATAAACCTTTTTTATCTTATTGTTGCATATGTTGACTAGTGTTGAAAATTGCAGGCATCTAAGGTGAGCAACAAGGTCAGGTCGAAAATGCGAGCAGGAGGTGAAAATAGTGCAACACTTGCTGAGAAGGACATTGGTGATGCAGCATCAAGTAGTGCTATTACACCAATAGGAGATTTTATCCAAGCTCCTGTTGGTGTATTCACACATAGCGATGAGAAGCTAACTTCAAAGCCCTTTAAAGACACGAGTGATGGAAAATCTGTAACCAGTAAAGCTCTCATTACAAAAGCTGAAGAATGGATGGAGAAGAAAGATTTTTCATGGCCATGGAAAGAGGTTGAGAAGGAAGCTAAGACTCACTATGAATGTAATAAGCAGACCAATACTGAGGGTTCTAGTTTGTGGTCTTCCTCTATAAACACGAACAGCACAAGCAGCATTAGTAGTTGCGCAAGTTCAAGCAGCGATTTTTTGGATTTTGAAATTTCTTGGGATGATTTGAAAATTGGAGAACAAATCGGAAGAGGTGACTTAACAGAATTATACATTTTCTTGGTGATGTTCTCTATTCTGCTAAAATGCTCTAGTTTCGATTTTACAGGTTCATGTGGAACTGTCTATCACGGATCCTGGTTTGGTTCTGTACGTTTTTGTCTCCCTGTGATATAGCAGAACCTGCATTTGTTGATCTGTCTTAGTGAGAGTTACTAATGTTGCTGCAGGATGTAGCTGTGAAAGTGTTCTTCAAACAAGAGTATTCAGAAGAGATCATGCAATCGTTTAGACAAGAAGTATCTTTGATGAAAAGACTTAGACATCCTAACGTTCTGTTGTTTATGGGAGCTGTGACCTCTCCTCAACATCTCTGTATAGTCTCAGAGTTCATTCCACGGTTCGGTTCATCATCTCTTTTGAATACTACTCTCAGTTTCTTTGTGGTTTCTGCTCCTAATCATTCAAATCACAATTTTGCAGTGGAAGTCTCTTCCGTTTACTAAGGAGAAGTACATCAAAACTTGATTGGAAGCGACGAATCAGTATGGCTTTAGACATTGTGAGTATTAGTTAAATATGTTCATGTCTTTGTACTTTTGTTGTGATCCTTCTTGTCTACTCTATTTACGTCTCATAAAGCCTATTACATGATTCTTCATACAGGCTCGTGGTATGAATTATCTTCATCGTTGTAGTCCTCCCATCGTCCATCGTGATTTGAAGTCATCAAATCTACTGGTAGATAGAAACTGGACCGTTAAGGTAAGATACGTTTGGTTTCCTTCAATGCAGATGAATGTAAAACTTTCCATCTTCAAACCGATCTTATAGCTTTCTGATGTGAATGTTTGTGACATCTCTAACAGGTCGCTGACTTTGGTCTTTCACGTATTAAGCATGAGACATATCTAACCACCAAGTCCGGAAAGGGAACGGTATACTTAAAACCAAGAGTCTAGACGTTGAATCTTGCTTTGTAGTCAAAACTTTCACATTGATCTGTTTTCTGCAGCCTCAATGGATGGCACCAGAAGTTCTTCGAAATGAATCTGCTGATGAGAAGTATATTCTCATGTTCTGTTTGGTTCAAGTTTCTTAACCACTAACTAGCCCTTCTTTTGATAATAGGTCTGACATTTACAGCTTTGGAGTTGTACTATGGGAGCTTGCTACACAGAAGATCCCATGGGAAACACTCAACTCTATGCAGGTACCGTTCTTGAATTATACATGATCCATTGCACGACCATTCGCCTTGCCGAAGTTTCAGTTTCAGTCTCACAACACTTCCTCTTGTATATCTCCAGGTGATTGGAGTAGTGGGATTCATGAATCAGAGACTGGAAATACCAAAGGACATTGATCCTAATTGGATCTCATTAATGGAGAGTTGTTGGGACAGGTAAATGAACATATTAGCTATTGTTTCACAGCTAATTCTAACATTGTCTTTCCTTCGTTGTAGCGATACGAAGCTAAGACCTACATTCCAAGAACTGATAGAGAAACTAAGAGACATGCAAAGAAAGTATACTATACAGTTCAAAGCTACTCGTGTTGGGTTACTTGACAATCCTCTCCTTGATGACAACTTTAACTAAACAAGAAATTGAAACTTTTTCTCTTATGCTTTTTGTTCCTCAACGCACCACTTCTAGACGCAAAGACTGTACATATAAACGAAGACAGAACAAAGAATTGGTCTGTTTAGAGCAGCAACAATGGGTAGGAGACTCTCACGCCTTATAAATACGTTCAAAGCATAAACACGTTTTGCTTACAGGTCATGGCCTTTTGCAGGATCAAGAGGAGAGAAGACAGAGACAAAAGAGTAGAATTGTTTCAGAAAGTCAACAACTACATTGTTCTCAACGTCATTGGATCTAATCTTCTTGGACCACATCGCTATATAAGTGGAAAGTTCTCAAAGCATGAGATCGATGAGAGCGTCCATTCATTTTAATAACCGGAGATCCAGAACCGAACCGAACATAACATGTGAGAAGCATCTTGTAAATTGACAAAAAAACATTCATAAGTTGTAGATACTTCTTGTTCTTTCTTTGACTTGTACTCAACGTCATTGGATCTGTCTTCTTGGACAATTTCGCTATAAGTGGAAAGTTCACTAAGCATGAGGTCGACGAGAGCGTACCGTACCGGAGATTCCGAACCGAACATAACAGGTGAAGCGCATCAATGCATCATGTATTAACACCACTTAACATTTTTTTTTTTTTTTTTGTCAACCAACCACTTAACATTTATAAGTTGACAAAAAACACTTGTAAGTTATAAATACTTCTTATAAATACGTAAAGTTATAAATAA
Organism: Biscutella laevigata subsp. laevigata; assembly: GCA_900406315.1. Classification (NCBI taxonomy): domain Eukaryota; kingdom Viridiplantae; phylum Streptophyta; class Magnoliopsida; order Brassicales; family Brassicaceae; genus Biscutella; species Biscutella laevigata. Next base: position 11,047 of record OVAU01003178.1, read on the forward strand.
ATTGACGTAACTTCAGAAAGAATAAAAATTTGTTGTTTATAAAATTTTAGCTTTTGGTATTTTTGAAAATTGACCTTAATGATTTACGGTCCTTAAAATCACTTTTAACATTTCCACAATCTAAATCCTAAATTGTTTTTTATATGCTTTTAAGATAAAGCTCACTAATATTTTATTGTGAGTTTGTAACTTACGTGTAAGTCACAATTAATATTAAACTAGAATTGTACCCGCATTATATACGGGGTGATTTTTTTAATTATAATATTACGATATTTTAATAGTATAGAGAACTATATTTTGCCGACAAAAAAAAGAGAACTATATTTTAAAAATTAAATATGTGATTAATAAAT
>OVAU01003179.1:0-11401 GCA_900406315.1 Biscutella laevigata subsp. laevigata
AAAAGAAAATCAAAGCGTTTGAAATCCTCGATCATCGATTTTGGCTTAGTAGCTTTGAAGCGTCTTGAAGTTTATAGCCTTAGAGTTCTTAAAAATCTTTGTCATTGGTATTGAAGCTTGCTAGACTTTGTTGCTTTCATGATTATTGGAGTTTAATTTGGATCTATAATTAACATGATCATACACTTCTTCACTTGTGTTTTATGGCTTCTAACATTTTCAAGCACAAGTTTGAGCAATGCAACCGAAACACTTTTAGCCCGGCTTGGTCGTTCTCACTTTAAGGACGATTCCCTCTCACCCGCTACTACCTTGACCTAAACACTTGTGAGTTCATGCTTACTTTTAGTGTTTGATGATTTTGTAAAATCTTGCAAGATTTAGAGCGGCATTTAGAAGCATCCATCCGGCTACAAAACTGAAAAATGATTCGGTATATCTAGGACCTGATATCATTTGGTTCAGGATAGTTTAAGTTGTTCTTGTCTATTGTTGAGATGGGTTGTTTGGGAAAAAGAAAATGAAAAGAAAAAGTTGGTGTAAGGGAACGAAAACGAAAACACCAAGAAGAAAAGAAAAGAGACTTAAGAGGTAACCAAAATGATTTAGTTATGACTCAAAGAATAAGGGAAAAGAGCTCTATCCCCCAAGATGAAAAGTTTGCAAAGAAAAAGGAATTCGATAATCAAATAATGCCTTGGGTATAATAGATGATTAAAAAAGCAAAAAAGAGTCAAACGTTGAACAAAAAGAAAAAGATCTCTTGGAGAAAATGAAAAAAATGGTGTAAGCTTAGAAGAAGTAAAGTGGGTAGATTAAGATTGAGGTTTGGGAGTTGATGAATGTTTAATAGGATATGCCATATTGCTCTTTATCTTTCTCGCTTTTACTATAATCTCTTCACTTTTCGAGAGAAACCGCATTACAAATAACCTCATGCCATGTGGAACCTTTCTCTTTAGCTTGGAGTCCCCTTTTTACCGAACCAAATGAAGTCTTGTGTTGTAGTTTTGATCATGTTTCACGCTCAATCATGAATGAATGTAGGAAAGNTAAAGTGGATTGCCTTGGCTTAGTAATAAAAGAGGATTGCAAATTGGCTTAGATGATTAGACAAGTAGTTGTGCTTGTTGAAAACGCTCTCATCGCTGGGTTTCGAATTGCTTAGTTTTCATTTTTCAAACCTCTTCTCTTTGCTTAGAATTTGTTTTGTTTGAGGGCAAGCAAATGATAAGTTTGGGGGAGTTGATATGTTGTATTTTTTATCGCTTTTAAGATTCGTTTTCATTCGTTTCATTACTTTAGGTTGCATTTAGAGTCTTTTAGGTCCATTTGCATTGCATTTGCATATTTCAGGTGGTGAACGAGGTTTGTACGAGATTTGAATCAAGATGTGCAATATTTGGAGGACTTAGACGAATCAAGAACAAGAACAAGATTTTTGAGCTCAATCTCGGCCACCCTGGCCGTGACACTCTCTACGGCCAAGACAGAAGCTCGATCCCGGCCAAGATCCCGATCAGGCTAGACCGGGATAGATCCCTCTGTCGACTTCCAAGCTTTGATCCCGGTGAAGCCATCTCGGCCATTCAGATCGGGGTTCTCCCTCTAATCCAAACAGAGACAATTGCCCCGGTGTAGGTCCTGGTTACTCCAGACCGGGACGGATCTTACGGGTCATTCTAAAAGCATCAACCAGGTGGGCACCATCCCGGTTACCTAGACCGGGATCATCCCTCGACATCGGGCAGAAGCCTTAGTCCCGATCTCTTTTGTAATCTGTCCCGGCCATTCTGACCAGGACGATCTCTCGCGAAGGGTTCTTCTATAAATAGAAAGGAACCCTATTTTAGAAAAGAGTTTTTTTTTAGTTTTTTTTTGAATTCTCTCAAGTATTTTGTTAGAATCTTTGTTTCTAGTACTCTAATCTATCTCTTTACCTTCTTAATCATGTTTATCTTATTTATGCTTAGTGTTAGTTTGATGGTTAGTGAGTAGTTTTTTAGCTAAGGCTATAACGGAAGTAGATAATCAATGCTAGAACTTAGACATTTCACCCCCGGAAGGTGTTCGATGAAATGCGTGAATGAATCGTTTAAGTGCTATTTGAAGCCTAACCAAGAGATTGTGCTAGGATCAATTAGTAATTGCATGGACTAGAGTTTATTGCTTGTTAATTCATACATTTAGTCAAGGGATTGTACACTTGTATGTTTTATCAAAGGGGTTTATACCAAGGGATTGGATTTACCTAAAATTGATAGTTCCTAGATTAAGGATAAGCATCTAGATGTTATCATTGAGTAGTATTCGTAAGAAGTAAACCACCCGAGTCGATAACCTTAGTCCATTCGCTTAGTGTCTTCCTTATATCTCTTTAAATCGGGTTTGTTGACTTTTAGTTGACTTTTACTCTTGTTTGCATATCAATAGCTTATGATAGACCTTTTTAATGACAAAACAACATCTATTAGCCACCTAGACTTAGCTATTCTCTTCATAGAATTTGTGTGTAATCAAACTCCCGAATTATGGTTCGACTTTAATCTCGTTTACTTACCATCACCACTATACTACATTTGACTTAAGTAGATATTAGTCTTCTCTTTAATTCGATAAGGAGAAGGCAAAATATCTTTTTATCAAATAAGCACCTAGATGTTATCATTGAGTAGTACTCGTAAGAAGTAAACCACCCGAGTCGATAACCTTAGTTCATTCGCTTAGTGTCTTCCTTATATCTCTTTAAATCGGTTTTGTTGACTTTTAGTTGACTTTTACTCTTGTTTGCATTTCAATAGTTTATGATAGACTTTTTTAGTGACAAAACAACATCTATTAGCCACCTAGACTTAGATATCCTCTTCATAGAATTTGTGCGTAATCAAACTTCCGAATTATGGTTCGACTTTAATCACGTTTACTTACCATCTCCACTATACTACATTTGACTTACGTAGATATTAGTCTTCTCTTTAATTCGATAAGGAGAAGGCAAAATATCTCTTATCAAATAAGCACCTAGATGTTATCATTGAGTAGTATTCGAAGAAGTAAGCCACCAGAGTCGATAACCTTAGTTCATTCGCTTAGTGTCTTCCTTTTATCTCTTTAAATCGGTTTTGTTGACTTTTAGTTGACTTTTACTATTGTTTGCATTTCAATAGCTTGTGATAGACTTGTTTAGTGATAAAAAAACATCTATTAGCCACGTGGTTGAGAATAATACCCTCTTTTTAATGTAGAAGTTCCTTTTTTCCTTCCATCTGCTACTTGGACGACCTTTTCCGAAAATTATAACGTTATTTTAATTTCAAATTCGCAAACTTATTTCTGTTAATTTGTGTTTGCTCATCTATCTATTGAGATTCAATCATCCAAACTAGTTGGATTTAGAATTAATGTTTTCATGCCACTTAGAATTGTCAGCAACAATACACATGGCCACAGTTAACAAAACACAGAATTCACTGAATTACCTCTATCAAAAACCTTTTATTCGAACGTGAGATCGACCACACAACACCGAATTACAATTCAGTTATCATATCGCATGACCAACAAATACGAAAATCACGAATTAGTATATGAAATTAATTCCTCCATTTTGTGGTCACCCAATTCTTATCACTTATCGGTCATTAGCACATATACAATTGCACTGTCAAATTGCGATGTCACCTTTTAACGATTCTGAATTCGCTACTTTGTGTTCGCAAACTCTTACGAGCCTGCGAACGTCCCACACTTCTGCCAAAATCGTCCCACACTTTTGCCAAAATATGTGTCCAAAATCAAACCTACATAATTCTGAAGTACATATCTTAAATTCAACATTCATTCAAGTCTCAAACCCACAATACCGAAAATACATGTCAACCAAAAATAAATAGTGAATCCCACACAAACCAAAAAACTACTAAATGCTCAAGGTTGGCTAACCATCCAATAACAATATTTGATATTTGGATACTTATGCCACCAAACATTTACTTGTGCTTACTTGCTCACAATACCATGCCTACAAAAATGAGAAATCCATATCAGAACTCAAACCATCACCTCTATACTACATTTGACTTAAGTAAATATTAGTCTTCTCTTTAATTCGATAAAGAGAAGGCAAAATATCTCTTATCATATGCGCTTTTGCTTAGGTCTTCCAGGAGGCCTTCTTATTCTAGGAGGCATCAACACAACTTTCTCTACATCCTCAGGTATCACCACATCCTTAGGATCCTCATGTGGTTGCACAGACCCTTGATATGTCTCTCTCCATGATGATGTCGTGTAATAATGACTACACAATTGCCAATAAGGCATCCCAGCTATACCCCCTGCCATCAAAGCATGCCCACATGGGATTTGAATGTTGTCATAAACCTTCAACTACATTGTTTATCCTTTAACTCCACATTGTTCCTCTCACCAAACTGCCCTATCACTTCGTACCGCCACCCAGCTATACTTGTAACTCTACTACCTTTTGCATGACTGAGATTATTAGTTATCACTTTATCCACCTGTGGTGTTACAAGTCCTCCATGGGCTTCAGATTTCTTCCTTCTGGCACCAAACCAACGAGTTATAAGGGACAAGATATACATTACCAACTCATTTATGGGTGAGTTCCTAGCTTTCCTCAACGCGTTGTTTAGTGATTCATTAATATTACTTGTCATCAAATTGTAACGATCTCCACCAAAATACACTCTTGTCCAATTAGAAAGACCACTACTATGCAGATACTTAGCACATTCCATACTCGTGCTCTTTATATTTTCAAACGCAAGACTGAAATTCCCAACCTTATGGACACACGCAGCTTTAATAACCATCTTTCCCAGACCTTTGTTTTTAAAATTTGAGACCACATTCCTAGCTAGATGTACAACACAAGCTCCATGCCTTGCCTTTGGATACACTTCCTTCACGGCTTTTAATATGCAATTAGCCCTATCAGAAACAATAGCAACTCTAGGATGATCTGCAATGATGCGTTCAACTTTTCTCAGAAACCAAGTCCAAGATTTTTCATTCTCACTATCAACAACTGCAAACGCAAGAGGGGAAATTTGGAAATTCGCATCTTGTCCACTAGCAGTCAACAATACACCCTTGTATTTACCACCTAGGTGTGTTTCATCAATCACAACTACTGGCCTAACCTTTCTAAATCCCAAGTTTGATGCTTCAAATGCAAGAAAAAGATATAAGAACCTCTCCCCCCCCCCCCAATGCCATTTGCCTCTGTTTCGATATCTGCAACTGTCCCGGGGTTTGCTAGCTTTAACATATGAAGATACCGCACCATATTCAAATAAACTTCTTCTTCAGACCCGTGGTTCTCTTCATTTGCTGCTTCCCTCGCCTTCCAACATTTTGTGTAAGAGGTTGATAGTTTTAAGTCCTCTAGTAACAATTGCTGCAGATTCATAGGTTTGGGCCCTGATTCCCTACCAACAAGCTTAGCCCTATACATAGCAGCTATTACCTTCGAAGACGCCAACTTTGTGTACTGGCTCATGGTTTCTATGCTACAAACATGATTAAGCGCAGCCTTCCTTATTTTCCAGTAGCAACTACCCTTCACTTCGTAAGTGGTTACTCTCCACCCACATAAAACATATGCACAGTTTATTACTATGTAATCTCGATTGCTCCTTGTCTGCTTGAAATAGAACATGTTTTTTATAGCATGAATTGCCAAAGAAATCTGACAATCTAACTTGTTCAAATAAGTTTTCCCAACATATATCTCTTCATCACTTTCATCTCTATCAAGGTCTGGTATTTCTGATCTTTCATACGATGTATCATCAAACAGAGGTTCCACATCAAAATCTTCATCCAAAACTCCGTTCAAATTTCGTTTACGCACACTTCCCCCTGGTCTGCGTAATGGAACACCAGCACCATCATTTGATGTCTGACCACAAAAACCTGAATTCGTGTTGTTAAAACGAAATTCGTACTCCACTTTAGCATATTGATCCCTTTCGCCATCACCTCTAATTCTTACAGTGTGGTCAAATACACTATTCGTGCAGCACATCACCTCCACTACATCCGAACCTTCATACATATCCTCAACAAGTGGCTTCTAAAATTCAGTATCGTACCCTTTAAACCTAACATCTTCATCTGAAACCTCAACGTCCACACCATCCGAAATATCTTCCTCGTCTAATAGATTAAGGTCTGGTTGATCGTTCTTCTTACACTTTGTATTGCTCCTCTTCTGCTCCTCGTAAGCTTCTACTTCCTCTAATAAAATTTCATCCTCATCATAATCAATTCGATTTGATTCTAATCCCAAACTTCTTGTTGGTGCAGCACTACTTCCACTTACAGACGTTGCTTTTTTACTTTTCTGCGTAGTAATCGGTGTTTTGAAAACGCAACCTTCCTCGTTATTTATCTTCGAACTATGCATACATAAACTCTTCCCATTGCTCATAAGTTGCTCTTCGTAAGCTTCAACCTCCTCAACTAAACCACTTTCATCAACCAAAATCAGTGGTTTAGGAATACATACATTCCTTCTTTGCGCCACTGCCTTCTATGATTCAGACACACTGCTCTCACCCTCTGACAAAACTCTTTTTCTTTTATTTCCCATCTCTGGAGTTTTGAAAACCCCATCATTCTCATTGTTCACAAATGTAACCAACAAATTCCTATCACTTCTGTCCACTAAACATCAGGAAAAATTCCTTACACCATAGTCACTTTCTATCAAGAAAGGAGGCATTTTACTTCCCACATTCGTGCACCCAAATCTAGTGTTCCAGAAGCTCAACGATGCTCCCATATTAGACACTCCAAACACCTTGCTTACGCTCATTTGCAATTCAAGAAGTGTAGACGTTTCATTTATGATCACCACCCTCCCTAACCTCCCTTTGTCGATAACAAAATCCTATTCTCCCTTGCTTCCACAACTCCACTGCCCAATAATAGCACAACAAACCTTCTGCATTCCACCCCTGCCAACAAACCCATACATTTATCAACCATAAAAAAACTACCACAAAATCACAACCCCAATTTTTGTAGTTATGTCACACTGTTACTAAACCTGAACCATACTCCGCAAGCTCAACACTTGTAATAAACAAGATCTACACTCAAACAAAACTACATCCACTCTTAAACGTTTCGGAAAAGTAAATACCAACTAAAACCATTAATAGCTTAAGGACAAACCTTATCACACTTTCAGTTGTCCTCGACATGCAACTTCAAATTTTCGAAGCCTTCAAGTTTAAAACCTTCGAAAACCTTCAGAAATCTCCAATTCTCCAACCTTTTTTTCAAAAAGCGTCGCCTTTTTCCCTTTACTCTCCTGTTCAACCTTTATCCATATTCCTGTTTCTCTCACCGGATAATTCTCCTTGTTCAACAACAAAACTCATTATAATACAGAGAATACTTCGTTTAACCATCAGATTAAAGCAGAATCCGCCAAACTCTGCCGAAAACGGAAACAAAGTACAACAAAAACTATTAAACGTTGAACCTTTTACTGCTATACACTACCTTTTGAGATCTCGTTATTGATTCAACGGATCGAAATTACTTTTTGTAACTAAATCAACCCCAGCCATCCGATCTCTTCAAATCCAACGGCTCCTATTTACCGCGAAATCTTTTTCCATTTTAACACCAAGGTCATTTGTGACTTTTCCACACAACCAATCTTTTTTGTTTGGTTGTTGAAAGCTTTGGTTTTGCTGACTCTCCAAACACAGCAAAAATGAAGAATTACTTTACTTTTACCGTCATTCTCTATGAAACACTCTTTTAGAAACTAAGACAGAAGAACCTTTTATAATCATATGACACTTTTATGCTGGTTGTTTACCATTTTATCCTTTAACTAAATGAGCTTAAATAAACTAGTAAATAAATATGTACATCGTAACTAACTCATTATTCTAGGTAATTGTGAAACTGATTCCCCCTCACCCATTGTGAAACTGCTTTCTCGAAACATTACACAACACGACTCATGCCCCGATATTCAAACCAAACCACACATTTGTCTTCTCCTTTATTGCTACCAATTTTCCTTGCCATTGTAGTCTATTTTGCTCGTCGTCGTCTTAGTTGTTTCGCATGTCGTCATCATCTTCGTCTTCTGAATAGCTGACGTTTTTTCTAAAAAAATCAGTACAAATGTCCGGTAAGGATTATTGTCTCATATTATCCAGTTTAGTTTATCCATTTTGTCAAGTATTAGTCGGTCTAACATGATTTCTACTTTGTGTTTCTTTTGTTTTTTTTAAGAATATTTTGTCGCCAATAGCGCCATTTAGAAAGATATTGCTTATTTTGGCGCTGAAGTGCATTTTGATCTTTTTATTGTGGTGGATTACGAAATACCCCCTCAATCTAACATTTTAACTATCTGATTTCTTCGACTAACAAACATAACGAAAAAATAAAAACAAAAGTTATTATCCTTATTTTATTCCAAATTTCATTTGTGAGTTTTCTCGATAAAGGACTGAGAAACCCTATGTCAACTAGCTCGATGCATTCACCGGCGTACTTCTTCCTCCTCGTCGGCGTTCTTCCTCTTCGCGGTTTCATCTTCCGCTCCGACGGAATCTCCATCAAATCCTCAAGCAATCATAGGAATCAGATTGCAATTCCAGAGAAAATAAGAGAGGAAACCTTTCGATTATTTCGATTCCAACACTGTAAAGAAGTATTAATCTGTGTGATTCTATCACTTCTATGTCAAAGTTCACTTTCACTATCACCATCCTCTCTACTTCATGGCTGGTATAAACAGAGAACTGTGATCTTTCTTTATCTTCATCTTTTCTCTCGGTGATGGTTTCTCGAAGATTTTTTGCCGGAGACAGTTTGGAGATTGGAAACGAGTTTCCTTTCAAGAGGGTTTTTTTGTTTACGCTAGAGGAACCCTTAACTCAGTTCTCTACCCTGTTTTGCTGGATTTTACCAATTCTAGTTATGAACCAATTCGGGTTTTATAAGAGAAGCTAATCTTGAGGTTTTTCTCCTTCTGCTCTATAGCCATATTAATCCAACAACACAATGGGTCAAGTGATCACCAAATTGTGAATGTTTTAGTGTTCTGCAGGCAAAAAAGGAACTAGTTCTAAGTAGCTTTTTGTATGCTAGCATCTTGTCACATAACTGTTTAGAGCAAGCATTGACTTTTTGTTCTAGCTAACCATCTCCAAAACCCTACCTTAGTTTTTGGTTCTATGTAGAAAACGAGGAAGTTATTGTGTAGGATTTGTAATCTTTTCTATTGTAGCTCGTGTCTCTTATACTGAAAGTAGAGATATTTTGATCATAGCCATACAAGTAGAAAGATTGTTGATAAATTATAGATGTTTACTATACATTTCTGATAATACAAAATCTCCTCACTTTAATTCCATCTTTTACTTTTTAGTTTCCAGTGGGTCATATCTATAGGCAACTCAAGACCAGAGTTTCATCACATGAAAGGGTTGATGCTACTTTTGCTATTTACATTGCTTCAATTCTTGAGTTGAGTTAGCTGGAAATGCAAATAAGGATATGGAAGTGAAGAGGATAACTCCAAGGCATTTGCAGCCAGCAATCAGAGGAGATGAGGAGCTTGACACACTCATTAAAGACACTATTGATGGAGGAGGTGTGATCCCTCACATTCACAAGTCTTCAAAACCATCAAAAAGTGTTTTGTTTCTTAACTCTTCAAAACTTATGTGATTTTCTCGTTGATAGCTTATGGTGTTCGTGTTTCTCTTTAGACTTGGACTTGTTTTTGTTGTTTCTTAATTATTGTTGCTTTCTATTGGACATCATCAATGTACATAAGTTTATTGAGAATTGAAAATTTTGGTATGGACGTGTTCATTTGCAATAGATTGTATTCTCTTAATACAACTCAAAACCAAACTATTAAATTTGGTAATCGTAATCTATTAGGTATGACGATTTGTCGAACGAAGTCCATATCTTCGGGATTTTAGATACGTCGGTTTAAACTCACTGGTAAGTGTTAAATACCTTGTGTTCGATTTTAAATTCATTGTTTTAAATTCACTGGTAAGCGTTCAATAGTTTGTGTTCGGTTTAATATGTTCACACACGCATAATATAGTCTTGCAGTTTTAAATTCACTGCTATATGTTCAACTATGATGCTTTGAAACTCTTTTTGCACATTCATTCACCGTTGTTTCATGATTGAAAATACATCTATTATTGTTTACATCTCAAATTTATATTCACTGAGATGTGATCAATACCTTGTATTTGGTTTAATTTGTTCCCAAACATTTTCACAAGTTATTGCTCCCTTACGAGGACTCAAGGTTTGTTGTGAGCATTATTAATCTCTTGAAGAACAAACATCATTGTTATGACTTCAACGACACATGGAGGAGATTCATATGTCAAGTTAAGAAGCACTAAATTTCTGAAGTCATCAACCGTAAATGCCGACAACCAAATAAGCAAGTAAGACCATTCACCTAAAGGAGAAAGGAGAAAGGCTAAGAAGCAAGTAAGACCATTTATTCAAAGGAGAAAGGCCAAGAAATTCTTGCTTATACAAGGAAAGGAGGAGCAGAAGGAGAGGTTAATGGAATGACTACGAATCATACATCTCTCCGTTAGCAAGAAAATTAGCGAGTACTAAAGCGAAGAAACTCTATAAGAGTATAGACATTACTCTAATAATATCCAGAATCAAAACTCCATTAGTAAAGCTTGTGAACGACTCCTCTCCGCAAATGCCATCTTTATAAGCCATGTACATTACTTGCAAATAAAGAGAATTGTGCATCAGAGAAATATAACCTAATATATCAAATGTTATTTGTTTTGCCTCAAAGAATCTAACTTTACAGCGTTTTTCAAGTATGTGATATGAACATATAGATCAGATTTGGAACTATGAAATATTTTTTCGGAAACTTTATATTTGACAATCCTTCATCTTAACAATGTTAGTAAAACCAGTTACCACATCAAACCTAAACTTACAACCATAGAGTTATAAACTTTGTATATATACAAAAACTAATACGACACGGATCTAACTAAGTTATATACCAGAACTCGCCAAACCGAGCCTGACCAGAACCATACCTGTCGAAATAAAAGAAAGAGGATGAGAGGCCAGCCACTACAACCGAACTACGCGAACAACATGGACAAGACGAGCAACTCCCAACCGACCCGAACCTCTCCGATCACACTAGAAGACTTGGCCGACAAAGGAGCTTCCGATCCGAGAGAGGAGTTAAACGACGTCAAATTTCTTTCACAATTGCTTTTCCCAATATAGCTCTCGTCTAACTATAATATAATTGGAACTAGAATTGAGTGCGGATATATATTTTGAAATTAATACAAATATATTGACA